>JAEIIJ010000715.1:0-53659 GCA_018904815.1 Drosophila ogumai
CTGTAGCATGCTTCTAGGCCCAAAAAAATATCTCGTGGATCTTCAGTCGCCACTACAAAAACCAAAAAAGAAATTAATTACACCACACACACAGACACGGAGGAAAGAAGAAAAACCATATATAATAATAACAAAATACCAAATTGTTGACGTTTAATTGAATTCAATGGGAAATGAGTAAGACACACACACAACCAAAAAATGCAATCAAACATAATAAAAAAAAGAGTAAGAAGTAAAGAAAAACCAATAATAATAATTGCAGCAGCGTTTAATTCAAGCAAAAGCAAAATAAACAAATGGAAAAACATAGAGTGAGCACAAAAACAAAAAACAACAACACACATACTAACTGCAATTACGAATTAAAATAATTAGCAAAGGGAACCGGACAGTAAGAGGCAGGTCAACACGTATAAATATATAACAAAAGACAAGCAAGGAGAACGGGGAGAAGAAAGTAGGAAAATGAGAAAATATGTATACACACACATATATATATTTTTCGAACAACTCAAACTCAGGTTGGATACATTGAAAATCAGTCAGTTCAATAAGATTAATATAGCGGAGCGCTTCCTTTTAACCCACAGCCAAAACAAAACCAAAATGAAAATAATAAGAAATAAAAACGAGAACCTAAACTAACGAAAGAATGACCCAAAGATCCTTGAGTCGCTTTTGAATTGATTTGAATTTTGAATCGTACACCCACACAGGCCCAGTAACCACCCAAAAGCAGCAGCTTCAAATTTTCGAGATACTTTACAATGACTGTCTTAGCAATCAAGCAACTAGATCAAGGATCCAGCGCTCAGTAATTTCGCTTTCGTCGTCCTAGATACCCTTTTCACAACTTAGCTTCCCTGATTTAGAGCTTCTGAGATGGAAAATGAAGCGACTTTCCCGTATCGAACTTAGCATTAAACAAAAAGAACACTCTCAAGACACGTGCCACGGTTCTCCAGCAGTCTCTCAAAGCCCAACCGCAACCACACTCGACCCACTTGAATTTCCCAACCGCACCCACACACACAGACCCACAAGAGAAGAACACACACACTCGTATATCCAGAACAATTCTATGGTTTCAAAATGGTTGAACAATTTTGCATAGAGTATTATCGTTAGGCGCTGGGCTATAACTTTTTGGTTCTGAGCAGGACGGCAGGAGCAGGCAATGCAAAAATCATAGAAGTATCCCAGAGACAACCGAACCTACCCGAAAATACTGAAGAACTAACTACCTACCCACAACCACAAACCAAAACAGCCGAGTGGCCAAATTAACTAAGTATTATACCTTAAAGCGAAGCGAGAAGCGAGAAGAAACCTTATAGGGGACAACCTGGAGACGAGACGGATGTATGTACATTTTGAGGCTCCGCAAAACACCAAAAATCGATTAAGGAGAAATGATTAGGAGAGAATGCTCAAATCAAAATCTAATATTTTACGGTAATAACAATGGATTAGGAACGATTGAAGGACAGGATATATAGGATTGAATGTAGTAGGTTGGAGGGGGGAAACCGAACCGAAGGGCATCCCGAGAATGAGCTAGGATTTCGAAGGATTCGTTTCGTTTCGTTTTCGTATTTTTAATTGATCCTTTTTTCTTAGCCGATGCGAGCAAATTGTAGCTGTACTCTAAGAATAATTTCACACTAAGATTAAGTAAAAATTTATTGTTGATATTACATAAAAAAAGAAAAGAAAGAAAGAAATGAGAAGAGACAAGCACACACGCATGAATTAGAATTTTTCTCTAATTTCATAAGTTAATGATGATGATGATGACGATATGGTAATGACGATGATCGTGAAGATGAGTTGAAAAATGCTTATGATCTCCAAAATGTCAATATGTGTAGATTGACGCGATTTGAGCTAATTGAGTGAATTGTTATTAAAATAATAAATGAAATGAATGGATCGATCGATCGATCGGGGGTATAGACCCATCGCATCGGTTGATTGGGGCCGCTGAGAGAGTTAGTAAATATCATTTAAACTAAATGATAAAAATGGCATTATATATACATAGTTTAAACATGGGATTAATAATAATAAATTAAAGCGGAAACAACAAAAACCGACAAAGACGAAGAACGGGAATGCGAATTAAATAAAAACGAGTAAACACTGAAATACCGAATTTTAAATACATAAGTTTTGAATCATGATACAAGCAGCAAAGAAAGCAAAGCAAAAACCCCACACAGAAACCGAAACAAAATTAATAAAAAGAACTTCTATATATAAAACACAACAAAAAAACAAACCAGAGAAAGAAATATACGAGAGATACAATTTCAACTTGAGCTTTTGCAATGATTTTCGGA
Source organism: Drosophila ogumai (assembly GCA_018904815.1). Classification (NCBI taxonomy): domain Eukaryota; kingdom Metazoa; phylum Arthropoda; class Insecta; order Diptera; family Drosophilidae; genus Drosophila; species Drosophila ogumai. The sequence goes on from JAEIIJ010000715.1 coordinate 2,346, forward strand.
AGTTCCCCCCCACACGTCCGCTCGACTCAAAATCAGAACCTTTCGGAGTTCTTAGAAAGCCAGCGGCGATTCTTTCGAAGAAATGCTCGATGGACAGCCCGGCTGGGGAGTCAAGGCAATGTGACAAGCGGATGCCCTGCAGCCATGGCTACCTACCCACCAGATACAGATACATTTGTCGTATCCGAAAGCTTCTAATTGAAACATTATACACGAACTTCAAGCGCTCAAAGCTTGACCCAAATTTGTTGGCATGTTTTCAAGGTAATGCGAATCTGATACTTTCGTTTTTTTTTTCTTTCTGTTTTCGTCCAAAGTTTTGGTCTTGGCTCTAGACTGTAGTCCCAAAAGTTTTTGATTACAAAACACTGGCTGCTTGGTTCTATTGAAGTCTTGCGCAAGCCTCCTGGCCGGCCGGGCCAACTGCAATCATTTCAAGCTTCTCCAAGCCCTTTCCCCCACCGGACTAGTTGGAAGTGGAAACGACGCTGCTACGTGCCGGGAAATATTAATAAGCGGAAAAGCTGTCCCCCAGCGGCAGCAGATGTCAGCATAGATATTTGTGCCAGGCCATTAGCATTAGCATTAACCATAACCATCACATCACCGTTGGATTGGAGGAGTAGAACTCGTGCTGGCCGCCGCCAGACAGTCATTGAACTGCAAATGCCGGTGGCTGCTTTCGCTGCAACATGTACACGGCAAAGAATAATGATTACCCTTTAACAAGTTCAAGGAATTGTTGTTAGAAATTTGCTGAAATATTTACCTTTTTAGGTTATTTGGGTTTATGTAAGATATCATTTACTATTCTTATTTGATCATGATTACCTTAAAATGGTTTTCGCTTTCATAACTTTAATCTTAGCTTGAACTTAGAATTCGTTTTTCTTAATTCAAACATTTCTTTAAGATATCAATATGAATTTCTGAAATTAATATTATTAAACAAAACTTGTCCATTAAATTTCCCATTAGTTGAATTATTATTTTTAAACAAGACTTGATATATATAAGTGAATATATTATCTTTGATCAATGATCTCTTATATTTTAACCTGTTGTCGCTCCTAGCATAATTAGAGCCTCCCATTTTGACTTATTTTATGTTGCTTTTTGCATAATTTACCTTTCTATTCTGCAGCAGCTAAGCAAAACTCATTTGAATCTAATAACTTCCCACAGAAATGATCTACAAAACTTGTTTTAATTTTGTTAGCGTGTACTAGACTTACTCTAGCAACATGTTGCAGACGTGGTGCAGCATATAACGCTGTTGCCGCTGCACCATGGGGCAAAGAGATACATTTTCAGGGGAAAAAATATCCTTTTTAGTTTTTATATTAACTTCTTTTATTAAAATGTAAATTGTTTAATAAATTTACAAAATTTGTAATTTAAATATTAGTACAGAGTTTATTGCTTTTAAAATGTATTATATGTTGTTTAATATTCAATTAATTGATTGTTACGTTTTTTAAGTGTATTTGAACAATTTCTGTTGCAACATAACGATTTCCAGAGACTGGACTTTTTTATACCATTGCAAGGTATGTATATAATTTCAGTCAGATGTTTGCAAAACAGTGAAAGAGTCATTTGCGACCCTTTAAATTATATACATATGTATATTATTGATCAGCTTTAACAGGCCAACTGTTAACAATGTCTGGATAGGAATAGGTTTACCCATTTTTTCAAAATTTTATAAGGGGTTCAATCGTTAAAATTGTCAACAATTTACAATTTAAATTTATTTAAATTATTATTTATATATAAATTTATTTACCCTTCCAAATATCTCAGTATTTACCTTTTCTACGAAACTGAATTATTAAAAATTGATCAAAATATACATTAAGTTATTTATTTTTGCCACAAAAAGTCTTTTATAGTCCCATAGTGCGCTGCCCGCTGCTGATCGCTGGCTGGTTCTCTCCGGCGATCGAGTTTTGGTAGCCAGTTGTCAGTTTGGTTTTGAATCTGCGCTCTGGAAGTTGTGCTGCTCGCGTTTGGAGTGTAAGTGTTGTGTGCTGCCTCCGAACCGCATTCGGATTCGGATTCCGGCTTTTTAATTGCAATTGAAGGCACGTCGCGAGAGTGTCTGTGCCTGTGCCTGTGACTGGGTACTTGACTCGACTGTCACTCCGTCTGTCTGTCTGTGCTCAGTGCTCTGTGTGTTGTTGCCGAAACCCGCGCGAATGTAATTCGATATCTCCGTCTGGGCCGATCTATTGATAGAGCCGCTGCTTATCACTCGAGGGCGCCAAGCGTAGATTCTCGACCCCTGACCCACAAAACAAAAAAAACCGTAAAGACTCGGCGGCGACTTAACGATGTGCCGCTCAAGCAATAAGCTGTGAGCCAGCCAGCCCGCCTTGTGCAATGGCCCCCGGGTATCAGAGCGATAAGGCTAACCAGTGGCAAACCACTCTAGAGTTCGGATTAGTCTCCGCCTCCCGCCTCCTGCATCCCACGGCTGAGCAGAGCTTCTTCAGCTGAAGAGTCGCTTCTGGCCGCTGGTTACGTCAATTCCGATCCGCGTTTCGTGTTCTCGGTCAGGTAAATAACCAAAGAAAAAAATAAAAATACCAGCAGCAGCGGCACCTCAGCGTCAGCGACAGTCGGTCGACTCAAGACAACTTTTGTTTAACACCGCTCAAGGAAACAACGCACACGGAGCAAGCATAAAATTAAGCGCGATATAAACTGCAGACCTTATGCCCCGAGTCGGTGGCGGTGCCGGTGCTGGTGCCCTTCGTCCGGCTTCACTCCAGGCCCAGACCACAAAAGAGCACATAAAATGCGCATAAAGAATCTCCAATTGACTGAGCTTCACCACAGTGAAATACAGGCAGAAAAAATGATGGTTTTTTTAAAAACATTTTTGTTATTTTAAAAAGTGATAAATATGGTGAAGTTATTTCAGGGAAAAAAATTTAAAAAAACTATATGTGGAGGATACAAAATAAAAGAGTATATCTTAGATTTTGTAGCTTATTATGAACATTATGATAATTTTATTATCATTTTAAAAATCCGTTTTGTTAAAAAATATTTCTATCAGGAGGCTAAATAGTTGTCTGATAATATTCATTTTCTCTTAAATCTAAAAAAAAAAATTCTCTATGCCGTATTTAAATAATAAAAATTAGTAGCAGTTGAAAAAACTTAATGTTATTTTGCATTTAAATACTTAGAAATATATCAATAAAAGATACTTTTATTACCAAAAAGATACTTTATATGAACCTTCTTTATTTTTTTTAATATTTGTAGTGGAAAAGTACTTTCTCAAAGAACTTTCTTATCAATTCAGATAAAAATAAAGCATCTAAAATTCATTTAAATATTTACAAATATATCAAAGAAAGATACTTTATTACCAAAATGATACTTTATAAGAACCATTATCTTAATTTGTTTTCCTATATTTTTTTGTGGAAAAATACTTCCTTGAAGAACTCTCTCGTCAATTTAGTTTAAAAAATTAATTTTAAAATCCATTTAAATATATAAAAATACCTCAAAGATACTTGGTAAGAACCCTTGGCTTAATTTTCTCTCAGTGCACAGGGAGTCACAGTTGAACGAGTTGAATTTAGTTGCCTTTGCCTCAGAGTCCGAGTGCGCGCATTGAATTTTTGATTCAATTCGTCTTCTTCATCTCGAACTCCGGTTCGCGGCTTCGCGGCTTTATTTTGGGTCTTTTGCACAAGGTTATGCGTCCGCTATTGTAAATACCCCCCGCCACCGAAAACTAACTATCATTATGTCATATAACTTATGCCATTCAAGTGGGACGCGCAGATTTTCAAAGCTTCAGCTCGAGTTTCGGTTACTTCGACGTTTCTATGCGACTTTTCACGGAGCCATAAGTCCATTAGGGGTATTAAGTCTAGAATTTGACAAACCCCAAAGTGGTTGTGGAGGTTTCAACCTTCGCGATCGCATTTACCCCGCAGAACTCATTAAAAAAAAAACCTTTGCAATCTCACAAGTTCATCATTTGGGGCCAAGCATGGTGTGATAATCGCGCTGCTCTGACCACTGATAATGGTGTTTGGCGAATATTTATTTAAATATATATTTATAAACTGTACAATCAAGCTAGCATTTCCTGGAAGCAGACTCGCGGCACGTTGATGGTATTTATTATTAGACACTTAATCGTGAGGCACCACAGATTTTTTTTGTTTCTTTGTTCCATTTCCATTCAGGGGTAATACCATTACGGGCAATTTTCCCGTCATTCTTCCTGAAGTTTTCATATATTTTTTTGTTTTTTGTTGAATTTTTTTGGTCAAGCTAAGCGTCGCCTAGATTTTATGGTTCACGTAAATTGTTAACAATTTGAGTGTCATCATGGCTGTTTTTCGACGGCTGCCGTTTGCGCTTGACTGCTCGCGACAGGTGTGACTCACTAACGCGGCTAACACCCGGCTAACCTCTGTGCTTTTTGGACCGTCAAACACGTCGACGTGATGCTGATAACGGCTGGTATTAAAAACGTTAAGAATGGGGCGCTTTGGGCCAATTTTTGGTACTCCACTGCGGCTGCTTCCTCGCCGGCCATAATCCGACTTAATCTTGGCCAGCTAACGGACAACCGGTCGTCCGAGGCGAATGGGCCAACAAGAAAGAAAAAAACGGTTACGAGGCATGCAAAATGTTTTTAGGAAATAATTTGCAAGTCTAACCAACGGCAATATGTGTTTCGCTGCCGCCGAACTAATTTTGATGGCTTTACTTTGTGGCTGTATATATTTTTTTATGGCCAGAGAGACGGAGACGTAGCCTGAGGCTAATTGCAGCCACTTAAGGTGACTCCGATCGGAGCAGAGCCACGGCTCATCGCTGACAGGTGGCCTCTACTCAACTCCACTCCACTCTGCTCTGCTCTGCTCTGGTCTGGTCTCTACTCCGCGGAACTTGGAGCTGAACCAAGCTCAGGCGGTTCAAGTTCAGCGCTACTGAAGGTTCACGGTCAATTAGAGCCCGCATATATTATCGCCTCGCTTATATATAGTATATAGTCGGGTGGAAAAGCAAACACGATGGCCCTGCAATTATGGCCAGTTATCTGGTGTAGTTAAACCTCTGTTTAGCAACTGTTTTGTATACAGTTTAGTTTATAATAATATAAACAAACGGAGAAATAAAGCAAGAATGCACTTTTTGAGATCAAGAAAACACAAAACTAGTTTGTCGCCAATTCCTACTTAATACTATAATTGAAAACCACTTAGCTAGTCACTAGAATAAATTAACTCTAAACGAATGTTGAAGATTTTTGTGTATTTTATTTAAGGAATTTCTAAGAAACTTTAAACTTTGATGACTCAAGATGTGCAAATCAAATTTAATGGAATATATAAAACTTCGTTTTCCATTAATAACTAGGCTTGGATTATTTAATATTATTATTATACTTTCCTTAGGTAGAAATATTTATAGAAAAACCTCTGTTTTAACCTCCTGTCTTCCCATTTACAGTACTTACCTTGCATGCTGAGCGATGAGCCCGCGGAAGAGCCTTTTTTGGCTGCTGACGCTGGCGCTCCTGATGGTCGGAGGAGGTCGCGAATCCCAGCTGCGGATTGGCAAGGCCATCAATATATTCCTGCGCTATGGATACCTAAGCATATCGATGCGGGTAATACCTCTAAATGATAATGCTGAATCAGAGCGATGGGTGTTTAAAGAGCCCACCAGGAACATTTACAGGGTGAGTTTTATTAATAACCTAAACCTCAGAGCATTTGTTTTAGATTGTCAACAATTAATCATTAAGTATTTTTAATTTCAAAGTATACATTAAGCAGAGCTCAAGCTCCCTGACTTAAAGCTATTATTTAACTTACTGACACATGGGTATTTTATAGGGGCATCGCATTTCTCGATGTTTTAACCTTTGTACACGCTTCAAGCACTTTTTAAAACGTGTAATTTGTGGTTTTAGTTGCGGGGAAAAAGCTTCAACACTTTTTTGTTGTCAATTATATTTATTTTTATTACGTTTTCAGACATTTTTTTAATATTTATTTATTTATAATTGGGATATTATGGTAAAACCAAGTACCATTTGTAAATTAGCTTCAATTAACTTTAAAAGCTTCAGCTACCAAATTTAATTGAAGCTCCATAAAAACCATTTATTAAACCATTGAATTTTATTTATAACAAAAAAAAGGCGACTTTGAGAATCCGAAGTTTGTATACCCTTGCAAAAATAAATTAAATCAAATTTGAAGAGCTTTTCTAATCTAGTTTTATAAAAAAGTCAATAAATTTACAATTGTAAACCGTTTTTATAAAAAAATTGTAAACATAATTAATAACTATACTTTTCTTCTTGCAGAACCTGAGTGGCCTGGCGGAGAGTCACGAGGACACCACGCCGGGCATCTTCCACGGCGACTTCCACATGGAGTTCTGCGAGAACCGTCGCCAGTTGTTCCAGGCCTACTTCCGGGACTTCACCATCGACCGGATGGACAAGCCCTGGGAAGCATTCACGGGCGGCTGGTTTCCAGACAATGCGGCTAAGAAGCTGGGCATCAACACCTCGTTCATCCAGGGTGACTACTCGTATGTCCTGGTGCGAGTGGTGCGATTCCGGGAGACGGGTCGCCTGAATGCCGAGATCCCGGTGAACCAGCAACTGGAGCCGGATGTGAGATCACGGATAGAGCAGCTGGAGATAGGAAACTTGACCTCTGCCATGCGTTTCATGGACGTAGTGGGCACTCACTATGTCAACTCCTATACGACGGGCAACTCCCTCTACCAGGTGTTTGTGTACAGCAGAAAGAACTACCGCATGATCAAGGATCGGATCAAGAGCAAGGGCTTGAACGGGCTGTCCAAGTTGGATCTGTACAACTACTTTGCTCCCTGGTTTGCCGAGCATCTTGGCCAGATCCGGTCGGCCAGTGCCAATGCCACCGTGGAGCGTTGGGCGAAAAGGAAGCTGCAGTACGAGTACTACGTGGTCAAGTATGTGACCCTTTTGAAGCTCCACGGGAACAGCACGCTGCTCCGCTCGCTGGACGCGCTGCTGGGCAACGATGCCATCCTCCAGCTTGACCTCAAGTCGCTGAATCCCGTGTTCCGGGAGCAGCCCGAGAAGGAGAGCTGGTTCCACGAGGTCCTGGACAACAATATGAAGCTCTGGGAGCTCAATATGCCGCAGAGTCATCCCAGCCGGTAGTCGCACAGGAAAATTATGATTATTTTCAACTCAAAAGATACTTCCTTTGAGTCGTAGGTTTTCTGTGCTATTTATCCGGCCGCCAAGGATCAAAAGTTCCTAGATGCGTAGTTGTAGTTAGGTCCTCTAGCGCGTAGTTACTGTTCTGCCTGTGATAGTTTTAGGTAGTTTAATTGAATCCAGATCTAAAGTACACACATCTGACTTGCATTTTAGCCAACTAGCCCGTAAGATCGCCTTATTGCTGTACTAGTTTTTATACGCTAATTATACTGATCAAAGTCGAATTAATTGTTTAATTTATTGCCTAGTTGGGAGTCTATATATGAACTTATCTTTTAATTTCCCTTTCCATAAATAATTCATTTTTGAATTTGAATAAAAAACTGCCTGTTAAAAATACTGAAAATACCAAAAAACCGTTACGTTTTTGTTCACTACGTATTTGATTACGTTTGTGTCTTAAGTGTGACCAGAGTTAAAGAATTTTAAGTAATTTAAGTTATTATCAACTGAAGCAACGACGGGCACATTATCCACTAAACGTGACACAAAATTGAAATTTTAAAAACAAAACTTGTTTTAAAATGGAAACCTTTAACAATTGCGCTGGTTTTTGTCCCTCCTGTGGCTCTATACTGCCCCCGCTGCAGGTCAAAGGCAATGTCATATGCTACAACTGCAAGCAGGAGTTCCTGCCGGATGGTGAGCGAGAAATTCAAACCTCAACCGCATGTCTTCTTAAAACTAAACAACTTTCCAATAGTTTACAGCGGCGAGAAGTCAGAGTTCACCATCCATTTCAACACCTACGATCCCAGCAAGGTGTTCAACAGGACCAAGCATGAATCCGAGTCCTCGGAGGCGGATGGTCCGGTGGTAGAGCGAAAGTGTCCCAAGTGCAACCACGACAAGATGTCCTACGCCACCCTGCAGCTGCGATCAGCGGACGAGGGTCAAACGGTGTTCTTTACGTGTCTCAAGTGCAAGTGATTGTCATCAAAATTTCATTCTTCCATTTTCTCTAAATAATTTGTTGTATTTTTTATCTTTTTCAGATTCAAAGAATCGGAAAACTCTTAGATGCTAACCATACCTCTTTACATAGACTTAAACTAGTGGAAATAATCGTGTTCGACAGCCTGCAAAATATAGAATATAAAGTTGTTAATACTACCAATTATTTAAACCTGTAAAGCAAACCTACCTCTTGGGCTTTGAGGCGGTTTTTGGGATTGTAAACCACCAGGTTGGAGACCAGATTAATTTCCACCGCATGGGTGCAGCTGGGAAATAGGTTATCCCAGTGAATGCCCACGGAATTGGGGAAGCTATATAAGGATTTGGTTTGAAATATATTAAAAGCTCAAGTTTTATCTTCCAAACTAACCGTATCTTGCTGTAATCCGGCAGTGAAGTCAGCTCTGGCCATTGATTAAGCCGCGGACTGCCGAGAGTGCGAATGATGATGGCCAGCTGCTCGATGTCGGTGGTTCCAGCGAATAAGGGAACTCCCCTTAGCATCTCCGCCACAACACAACCTACATAATATAACATATCTTGAAAAAATATACATTTTCCAAAAGCAAACTCACCTGCTGCCCACATATCCACCCCGGTTCCATACTTCTGACTGCCCCAGAGTATCTCTGGAGCTCGATACCAGCGCGTGGACACCTGCGGCGAGTAGAGCCTGGCCTCCTCCTCGGGAAAGTAAAGACGAGCCAGGCCAAAATCGGCAATCTTGAGCATATCAGTGTCGCTGATTAAGAGGTTGGCTGGCTTAATGTCTCGGTGCATCAGACCCGCCTCGTGCAGGTAGGCAATCCCCTTGAACATTTGGTGTGCGAACTTGCGCACCTGCTGGCGGCTCAGGGGATTCACCTCGCTCTTGAGGCGACTATATAAAGTATCCGGCTGATACTCCAGTACCAAGGAGAGGCCAGTCAGGTCGGGATAAATCTCAATGATATCCAAAATCTATAATTACCAAGGTTATAGGAGGAATATTTCACATTTTAAGAGGACAACTCACATATTCCGACTTGCAGACCTGCAGGGTCTTGATCTCCCTTAAGGTATTTAACGCTATATTGCCAAACTTGTTCTTGAGGGCCACTTTCTTGATGGCCACCTCCTTGTTGCGCTGCAAATCGATGGCCTTAAACACGCAGCCATGGACACCCTCGCCGATTTTCTCGAGAATTTTATAGCGACTTGGGGCATAGTCCTCCATATCGTGGCAGCCACTGACAATTTTCAATTTGGTAATTGCCCCGACGAGTTGTCCATTTTTTCCGACTCCCCGTCGTCCGTGGTAACGGTCACAACAAATGCTCCAGCTGACGGCCGGAGTCACCACCTGTTGCTCCGGTATGTTTACAAACGGTAACGTTCCGGGTATGCGACCCGGGGGTGGGTTCCGGAAAGCCTAGGCCAAGGCGGAGCTGTCACAGCTTTGGCCGCGCCGGGACATGCGCACATCCTGCCTCGAGTTCCTCCTGTCAGCCAAGTGTCAAGTCAGGGGGATACATAATTTTTCGGACCCTCGCACTGCAAAAGTTCTTCGTTGGCCGAGAGTTTAGTTTAAAAAATTAGTAAATAAAATGTTAAAAGCGGCGAAGTGAATTGCAACTCCAGGATAAGCCAAACTGGTGGGTTAAATAGGACTACCAAGTGAGTGTTTAGGACCTGAGGAGGAGCTGTAAAGCTGAGTGCTTTTCGCGTGAAAACGTATACTAAATAATGCAGGGTCATTAAATCATCAAATTGCTTTATAATTACAAAACGGGGCAGCTGAACTGTGCTGCAATTTGTGGCAATTTCGCTGGCCTTAGCCTTGCCCCTCCATCAGGTCCACCAACTGCATGCGAACCCACACAAATACGGGGCGCAGCCTTGCCTTCGAACAGCCTTGGCTTGGCTCACCTGCCACCACCGCCGCCCACCTGGCACCAAGTTCACGTCCTCGATAAGCCCTATTCACACTCAGAATCGTTTTGCAGCCCACGCGGTCAACATGTTGCAACGGATACCCTATGTCGTGGTTGGCCTGCTCTTCCTGCTGTCCTGGAGCGGAGCCTGGGGCAGGACCGCCAAGCGATCGGATGTCTACATAGCGGGCTTCTTTCCGTATGGCGATGGCGTGGAGAATTCGTATACAGGACGCGGGGTGATGCCCAGCGTGAAGCTGGCTCTGGGCCATGTCAATGAGCATGGCAAGATCTTGGCCAATTACAGGCTGCACATGTGGTGGAACGACACCCAGGTGAGTTTGTCTTTCTTAATTATCTATTATCTATATTAACTAATTAATTTATTTTCGTCCAGTGCAATGCTGCCGTCGGCGTCAAGTCCTTCTTCGACATGATGCACTCGGGTCCCAACAAGGTGATGCTTTTCGGAGCCGCCTGCACGCACGTCACCGATCCCATTGCCAAGGCCAGCAAACACTGGCACCTAACCCAGTTGAGCTATGCGGACACTCATCCCATGTTCACCAAGGACGCATTCCCCAATTTCTTCCGGGTGGTGCCCTCGGAGAACGCCTTCAATGCGCCGCGACTGGCCCTGCTCAAGGAGTTTAATTGGACGAGGGTGGGGACTGTTTACCAAAACGAGCCAAGGTACTCACTGCCACACAATCATATGGTGGCCGACCTGGATTCCATGGAGGTGGAGGTGGTGGAGACGCAGAGTTTCGTCAACGATGTGGCCGAATCGCTAAAGAAGCTAAGGGAGAAGGACGTGAGGATTATCATGGGCAACTTCAACGAGCACTTTGCACGCAAGGCCTTCTGCGAGGCATACAAGTGGGTGGTCATTCTATACTTTACTTAACATTATTATTACTATTATTTGAACATTTCAGGCTGGACATGTATGGCCGGGCCTATCAGTGGCTGATTATGGCCACCTACACCACAGACTGGTGGAATGTCACTCAGGACAGTGAGTGCAGTGTGGAGGAGATCTCCACGGCTTTAGAGGGAGCCATATTAGTGGATCTGCTGCCCTTGTCCACGAGTGGCGATATAACAGTAGCTGGCATTGTGAGTTAATACATTATATTTATTTTTTATATATTTTAAAATATATTAAACTTTAGACGGCGGATGAGTATCTGGTGGAGTACGACCGTCTAAGGGGTACCGAGTACTCCCGCTTTCATGGCTACACCTACGATGGCATCTGGGCTGCCGCCTTGGCCATTCAGTATGTGGCCGAGAAGCGTGAGGATTTGCTGACACACTTTGATTATCGGGTGAAGGACTGGGAGAGCGTTTTCCTAGAGGCTTTGAGAAACACCTCTTTTGAAGGGGTCACGGTGGGTTTTATAAAAAATATTTATCATATAAAAAACTAATTGAAACAAGTTATTTAGGGTCCTGTGCGATTTTACAACAACGAAAGGAAGGCCAATATCCTGATCAACCAGTTCCAATTGGGCCAAATGGAAAAGATTGGCGAATATCACTCCCAAAAGTCCCATTTAGACTTGAGTTTGGGCAAGCCAGTGAGATGGGTGGGCAAAACCCCGCCCAAGGACAGGACTCTTATCTACATTGAGCACAGCCAGGTGAACCCCACCATTTACATAGTCTCGGCCAGTGCCTCGGTTATAGGCGTTATAATAGCCACAGTTTTTCTGGCCTTTAACATCAAGTACAGGAATCAAAGGTGGGTTAGCCCCTAGACCTACTATAACTCCTTTTAATTCTTTAAATATTCTTTTTTTATAGATACATCAAGATGTCCAGTCCTCATCTGAACAACCTCATCATTGTGGGCTGCATGCTGACCTATTTGAGCATTATTTTCCTGGGCCTGGACACCACCTTGAGCAGCGTGGCCGCTTTCCCTTACATATGCACAGCCCGTGCCTGGATTCTGATGGCTGGCTTTAGTCTTAGTTTTGGAGCCATGTTCTCCAAGACCTGGCGCGTCCACTCGATCTTCACTGATTTAAAGTTGAACAAGAAAGTCATCAAGGACTATCAGTTGTTTATGGTGGTGGGCGTGCTGCTAGCCATTGATATAGCCATTATAACCACCTGGCAGATAGCAGATCCCTTTTACCGGGAAACCAAGCAATTGGAGCCAAGGGTAGGTTGATTCTTAATATATTTATTTAAATATTTCTTAAGTTTTTTTTATTACAGCACCATGAGAACATTGATGATGTGCTGGTCATACCTGAGAATGAGTACTGCCAGTCCGAGCACATGACCATTTTTGTGAGCATTATCTATGCCTATAAGGGCCTGCTTTTGGTTAGTTTTTTTAATAAATATTTAATTTTATTAAATTAATATTATAAAAAATGTTAATCCCCAGGTATTTGGCGCCTTTTTGGCCTGGGAAACACGTCATGTTTCCATACCCGCTCTCAATGATTCCAAGCACATTGGCTTCTCCGTTTACAATGTGTTCATCACTTGCTTGGCAGGAGCGGCCATATCCCTGGTGCTATCGGACCGCAAGGATTTAGTTTTTGTCTTACTCTCGTTTTTTATCATTTTTTGTACGACAGCCACTTTGTGTTTGGTGTTCGTACCGAAAGTAAGACTGGTAGTAAGGAAGTTTTGTAGTTTTTGTAGCTGTTATACATATATACTTGTGCAAAATGAATGTTGTTCGAAGCGGCGGTGTCAGCCCGATGGGTTTTAGATCCTCTAGAACCGATTGGACTGCACCATCCACTTATCTCATACTTTCTCTTGGTGTTGATACACATTAATGATACAGAAACAACACGCACTCTGAATTCTAAATCTCGAAAAGCTATATAACACTACAGACCAACTATAAACTTGAACTATACTCGATAAGCTGTCGGAGCAGCAGCCAGGACTCTATGGCCTGGCTACTGCTGCAGTCCCACCTTAGTCTGTGTCTATCCTAACTCACTATTCGTAGCCGTTGCTCCTTCCTAGATGTAATCTTTGGTTAAGTATTGTTAGCTAACTCGTGCGAATCGTTTTGCAGCTGGTGGAGCTGAAGCGGAATCCCCAGGGCGTGGTGGACAAGCGGGTGAGGGCCACCCTGCGACCCATGTCCAAGAACCGACGCGACTCCTCCGTCTGTGAGCTGGAGCAGCGCCTAAGAGATGTGAAGAACACAAACTGCCGCTTCCGAAAGGCTCTGATGGAGAAGGAGAACGAGCTGCAGGCCCTCATCCGCAAGCTGGGACCCGAGGCTCGCAAGTGGATTGATGGAGTGACCTGCTCGGGGGGTGGAGCTACTGCTGGCAGCGAGCTGGAGCCCATTTTGAGTGATGACATGGCTAGGCTGTCGGCTCCTCCGGTGCGCAGAGAGATGCCCAGCACCACAGGTGAGTAATCCAAGGAGGAGAGGAATTCCTAGACACTATCATGCATTGCGCCCTCTTTGTCATAGAAGTTACCGAGCTGACGTCCGTGGACAGTGTGACCTCGACCCATGTGGAGATGGACAACTCCTTTGTCTCGGTGCAGTCCACGGTTTTGGCCCCATCGCTTCCTCCGTAAGAATTTATTTATTTTTAAACCTCTGAAATCTTATTTTAAAAATTATTTTTATTTAGCAAAAAGAAAAAGCAATCTATTGTGGAGCATCACACGCATGTTCCCGCTCCCACCATGATGCAGCCCATCCAGCAACAGCTGCAGCAGCATCTCCAGCAGCAGCAGCAAATGCAGCAGCAGCACCAACAGCAGCAGCAACACCAGCAAATGCAGCAGCAGCAACATCACCAGCAGCAGCACCACCGCCACCTAGAAAAGCGGAACTCGGTGTCGGCTCAGACGGACGACAATATCGGAAGCATCACCAGCACAGCGGGCAAGCGGAGCACCGGCGACTGCTCCAACCTGCGGGAGAGGCGTCAGTCTACGGCCTCGCGTCACTACGACAGCGGCAGCCAGACGCCCACGGCAAGGCCCAAGTACAACAGCTCGCACCGCAATTCCTCCACCAACATCTCCACCTCGCAGTCGGAGCTGAGCAACATGTGTCCGCACACCAAGCCCAGCACACCGGGTGTGATCAAGAGTGAGTTTTTAATTTCTAAAAACAATACTAGATATTTATTTAAAACCTCTTTGCCTTCATAGCTCCCACTGCCTCGGACAACCGCCGGACCAGCATGGGCTCCGCCCTCAAATCGAATTTTGTGGTGTCGCAGAGTGACCTCTGGGACACGCACACGCTGTCGCACGCCAAGCAGCGCCAGTCGCCTCGCAACTATGCCAGTCCGCAACGCTGCACGGAGCATCATGGTCACGGGATGGGTATGGCCTATGAAACGAACACCACCTCGCCCATCCAACGTTCCGTCTCCGAGAAGAACCGCAACAAGCACAGACCGAAGCCGCAGAAGGGCACGGTGTGTCAGAGCGAAACGGACAGCGAGCGGGAGAGGGATCCTCCACCCAGCAGCCAGGCCTGCGTTCAGACGCGTAAGATTAGCCGGAACTCCAGCATCCAGCACGCTGCCCACCACCATAGCTCGCCGAATGTGGCGCCGGAGAAGCAGCGGAGCAAGCAGCGCGGCAAGCACGAAAGCAGCAGCATCTACGGCGCCAGCAGCGAGACGGAGCTGCTCGAGGGCGAGACCGCCATCCTGCCCATCTTCCGAAAGCTCCTCACCGAGAAGAGCCCCAACTACCGGGGCCGCAGTGTCGTGGGCCAGAGCTGCCCGAATATATCCATCAAATGCGATATCGTCGAGTACTTGTAGGCGATGTAGTTGAGCTCCTCCTATTGTTAGACAGATCGATCCAGTTGCAGTGTAAAGAGATTACCTTTGTTTTTTTCGCGTTATGCATCTACGAACTATGTGAAGCAGGAACCACACCATTTAGAGAACTAGTAGCAATGATATGAGATAGTTGAGAAATAAATTACGATTTAAATTAATCATAAAGTAATGGGAGTTTGCTTCTCACAGCGATTTTAAGGAACCTAGGATTTTTGAGGCTTTATAACAAACACTTTTAAAATCTAAAAACCTTTATAAATATTTACATACATTTTTAATTGTATAATTAAGAGAAGTCAACTGGAAGAAAATCAACTGAATCTCCTAGAGCTATCACTCGCAGCTGCAGTTCAGATGCTGCCCTCGTACCAGCGTTTTAATAACCCACAGAGCGTCTACTTCCGGCTGCCCTTTCCCTGGGTGGCGCTTATCTCTTTGGCTTTGCCCCTGGCAGGCTTCTTTTTCGGCGTGGCCTGGTCACTGGTCTTTGACTTTGAACAAAGCACCTACACCGAATGCCAGGTGGACAACTATCTGCCCTCCATATCGGCTGCTATTGGAAGCTATGAGCCTCAGCGAACGGTCTGGCAACTGGCCATCTTTCTGCACTTTCCCCTCCGGCTGGTGCTGGCCAAGGCGTATCTGGAGCATTATCTCAAGAAATGTAGACGCAACCGGCGTTTGCTAGGCATCCTGGCCTACATCCTTAACGTAGTGGAGGTCTCCGCCCTGGTTTGTCTCTCCTTCTGGACGTCGTCGGCTGACTACGCCACGCATCGAAACGCTTTTTTGCTGTTTATTGCTTGCTCCGAGTCCTACATGCTAATCTCGTATCTGTTGTACAGGAGTGGACCGAGGGCAGGCCTCCTGCCGCTGGAGGCCAAGTCGCTGAGGTACAAGCGGAACCTCTTTTCGGTCAATCTGGTGTGCTTTGGCCTGGCGGGATACTGCTTCGTTAGGCACAATTCTTATTGCGAGGCGGGAGTCTATACCTTCTTTGCCTTATTTGAGTATGTTGTGGTGCTGACAAACATGGGATTCCATACGATCTCCAGCTGGGACTTTCATGACCTCAGCGTGGTGTGTGACCGCCAGCGGGGTCTTTACTTAACACAGTTTTAAAGATTAAATTAAAATTAAAATTCTAAAATCTTAGCTAAAATTATTTTTATATAAGCTTGAGAAGCTTCCAATTTATCAATTAAAATTAACATTTATTAATTTTTTTTAAACTACTTAAGAGGAATTATGAACTCCACGTCCTGAAAATTATTTACTAAAAATGAATAACCCTAGTTCCCTTTTTTTGATTTTAAAGATCAAATTTCTCACTGTGTAGCAAGCAAATACGGCAAAAATTTAATTTATTTTCATGATGCAAAATTGTATTGATGGACTGATCTATTGCAAAGCAATGCGCCGGAAATGATTGTTGAGAGGACCCTCGTCCGAATAGCCTGCAATTTCCTGGGGAATGATGCCGGACTCCTCGATGGAGGTACAGGGCCGGCACATGCACTCCAGCGGTGCCTTGGTCAGCACCTTTTTGAACTTCCGCTCTCCTGGTTTCACCTTGGGACAGAAGAGGGAGACGGCAGCCTCGCGCTCCCCTGACTCCTGGCAGCACATGCAGGAGCGCTCCATTTGCCAGATTTTACTGCCAGATACCTTTTTGAGAATTCATTAAAATAAAGAAAAGTTTTCTTATTGGAAGTCACAAGAACGTCCCACCTGTATATAACTTGCGCAGCGACCCACACAGGCGAAGGAGGGTATGGGCTTGGGCACACATCCGGGATACTGGAGGACATGGATGACGGGCGTCACCTGGCAGTCGTCGCCCAGATGGGTGATATCTGGAAATCAAAAGAAAAACCCTAAGAGCTAGAAGACATCAAAAGGTGCTTTCCATACCATTTTCGGTGGCGCCCACTGCATTGTCCGACTGAGCGGTGCACAGCTTCAGGAGGCTAACCAGGACGCAGTAGAGCAGGACCAAGACGAAGAGCTTGTTGTTCTCCTGGCGTAGCAAATGGCGCAGCATCTCGTCGGCCCAACTGCGAGTGCGTCTCGCGAGGAATGGAAGACGCTGCCCGCTGCCAGTGGCCTTATATGTACCGTCTCGGCCAGCAGTAATAGCCCGACTGCGTGAATTATGGCCTAATAAAGCTAAGCGCTGCCTAAACCTTTTTGCCTAGTAATTGCGTACACGAAAAGGGCATTTCTCCCGTGGTGCTCAACCACACCAATCTCTTTATTTCTCCTCCACACACAAACACACTTACACTTTCACCAACTAATCAAAGCCAGGCCACTAGGCTGACCACAGCGACCAGCAGCACCAGAATGGAAGTTGCTTCCTGACCGGAGCTGCCGTTCCTGCGGCTCAAAAAGATGACCAGTTTGTCCAGACGCTGCTCTGCCCACTGCAGATTCTGCTCGACCGTGTCCAAGGCCTTGGAAAGCACTGACGCCGACTGTCCAAAGAGCTGCTGGTTGTCCTGGTTAAACTCCTTCAAGAGCTGCTGCTGTTCGCGTGTGGTGAAGTACTCCGCCATGTTGCTGACCACCTCGGCGGTGTCCGACCAGCTGCCCAGACTGAAAGAAGACATATAAATAAATAAATAAAACAGATAGCTAATCTTCAAGAGCTTACTCCAGCGCCAGCTCGGTGATATTCTGGGTTATCATCTCAAAGATGGGCTGCACCAGATCCGGATTCTCTTCATAAAGACGAGCTATTCCCGCCTTCTTGTTCTGCACACTCTCCGTGCTATTCAGGATCATCTTGTAATAGTATGTCTCGTAAGTCGTGGTGCAACTTGTGGCCATCCAAAGCAACTGCTTTTCGCTGGGGCGGGTCTCCAGGAAATACATGCCCCAAACCAGGGTGAAAGAATTATACTCTCTGGCAGCGGCACAGTAAAAGGTTTCCCGGTAGTCCGGCGAGGGTTTTTCCTGGTCTGTGTTAAACTTCACGTTGACCTTTTCACGGCATCGATGGGCCTGATACCGGCACAGCCAGCTGACCAGTTTGTTCCGATTGGCCACATCCATAGGCGTGTCCGCCGCACTCCAGCCCACTCCCAGCTTAGTAAAAACAGTATCCGTGATGTCCTCGAGGTAGCTCTTAAAGTTGGGCAGCTGCTCCGGTGTCAGACGCTTGGCCACCAGATTCAGGTTCTCGTAGACAGCATACCACGGCACATAGTCAACCTCCAAGCTAAGGTACTCCAAGAACTCAAAGATCTCGGCATAGTCGAGGTAACCAACTCGCGCAAAGTTAAACAGATCGTCAATGATCTGCGCCCGGTTCTCCACGGGAATACCACTGTGATTGGAGGCCGAAAGAGCCACTTGCAGGCCACTCATCAGGGTGGGATCGTACAGCACTCGCTGGTAGTTGGACTGCCTCAGATTGAGCACGATCCAGTCAATAGGCTCCTCGAAGTATAGCCTCACCACATCCACTAACTTGTCCATGTATATGGAAGGCGTCAGGTTGTAGAAATTGGGAGCCAGATTGGTGGCATAGGTGATGGGCACCGTGTATCTCAGAGTTTTGTCGCTGCCATCCGAGGGATCCAGCAGGAAACGCTTCTGCTCCACGTTGATGAAGTGCTCACTGGAGGCGTTAACCATCAGCAGGGGATAGCCCACTTGCTCGGTGTAATCCGAAAAGAATTTAACCAGATCTACATAGGGTGTGGCAGGCCAGTTTTCGTAGAGGTAATAGAAAAGGTTTCGGGGAACCGTGTTATTCAAGTGGCTGGAAGAAAAGGGAAAACGGTTAAAGGATATTTGGTAACAGTAATTTTTATATAACTTACTAATCCTTCAGGTAGCTCCTGATGGCCGTGTCAAAGTTATCCGCTCCCATGGCATTCCGCCACATCCTCACAATGCAGGCCCCCTTGGCATAGGTAATGCCACTGAACTTGTAGGCTATCTGGGCGGGAGTTTGAATCTCTGACTCTGGGCTGGTCAGGGGCTGGGTGGAGTTCCTCGCGTCTGTGTTAAAGATCATCTGCATTTGGCGCACCACAAACTGCTGGTCCAAGTGGAACTCAGGATAGAGCTGTAAGAAAACAAGCATTAATTGTGTATTCCAGATTATCTTTTAAGCAGGATCCTACCTCTCCAGCCATAAAGTACTCGTAGTAACGAGCAAAGGCCTCATTTAGCCAGAAGTAGCTCCACCATTCAAAGGTGACACTATCCCCAAACCACATGTGCGAGGTCTCGTGGGCAATAATGCGTGCAGCAAACTCCTTGTTCGACCAGCCATCAGAGTAGCCAGGCTCCTGGACAAGGACACCATCGCTGTAAATGATGAGACCCCAGTTCTCCATGCCATTATGCGGGAACCTGGGTGAGCTGGCATACTGCAGGACATCGTTGCCCAGCTGCTGGTAAGGACTCTGGAACAACTTCTCGTAGGCGGGCACCACCTGCAGACCCATATGGTAGCTGAATTCCGTATAATTGTAGAACTCTGGACGGGTCAGGACTGCATACTCGCTGACATTACCACGAGCCGAATAATTGGCAATCATGAAGGCCAGGAGATAAGTGGACATCACGGGGGTCTCTAGGAAGTGATCCACAAAGCGACCTTGGCTGGAATTCAATAAAATCAAGTTTAAAATAAGTTTCTTATGAACTTAAGCAGTAAATCCTTACTCCACAGCCGTGGTCTCCTTCAGCCTAGTGTTGGCCAAGGCCTGGTAGCCATCGGGCCGCTCGATCTGCAGCAGGAACTTGGCCTTCATGGCAGGCTCATCGAAGCAGGGCAGAACCAAGCGAGCATTGATGCGCTGCATCTGCGTGACGGCCATCCACTTGGTGTCATTGGTATCCTGCTCCACATAGCTGGCGGAGAAAAGTCCAACCAGGTCTGTGCGTATGCGTCCCACGTACTTGAAGCCCAGCGTGTAATCTCGTTCAGGCTGCAGGGCCTGCGTTAGGGGAACATTCACCTGCTGGGTGGCGGCGTCATAAGTCAGCCGTTCGCTGGCGATAACTTCCACCTGCGCACCTGTTGCGCCATCGAGTAGCCAGCACTCCGATATGTTAAGACCGTCAGAGTGTAGTGTTATCACGGACACAGGTGTATTGCTGGTCAGCCGCAGAGTAATGCCCACCTCACCGTCGAAGAGAGCGGAGTCGGCGGCGTTACTCAGCACGCCGATGGTCAGGTTGTAGTGAGAGGGAGCAATGCTACCGTCCAGCCGGTAACTGGCTCCCGCCGCAGAGCCGGCAAGCAGGGCAACGAGTAGCCCCACAAAAGCCACGGAAGATCGCAAACCCGATCCGTTCATGCCGACAGAAGTTCGAATACTGAGACTAAGTAAGTTTGACACTCTGCTGGATCGCCGAAATCAGAGGCGCAAATAAAAGTTCCCCCTTGGAGATGATTAGATTACGGCCAGTTCGTATCAATAGAACAAGCTGTCACACCTCCCATAAATAATCACACCAACATATGTTCGGCGGGTATCACTTATTGTTAATTAAGCTAAATAGTAACAATAATTACGATCTATAACAGCAGGTTACCTGACATTACATTAGACGTGCTTTGATCTTTTTAGATCACTGAGGTTAATGATTCTCCCTAAAAATATAGTTGGTATATTTGTTGTACTATTTGGAATTTTAAAACAAAAGCATTTTAGTGAGAAATTATCTAAGTATTATTTACTTAGTAGATCATAAGTTAATTAATATAAAACACCTACTTTTATAAGGGTTTATGTGTCACTTTAACAAGAAAGGATCTTGACTTTGGCAACATGTGACAAAAATTATAATTTCCTGCTAGAATATACAAAATATATATTAAATATATACTATTTAAAACAAAAAATTTATTTCTGATAACTTAAAAAGGTCTTTGATATATCTATGTTAATATAAATATTTTGAATACACACAAAGTTATATTGTTTGTGCTATTATTTAACCATATTTTTTATGACAGCTCTATAATATATATGCAATTAAGATATCACTATTTGTATTACTTAAATTGGAATACTATGGAAATAGACAAATCTTTCATTTAATTCTGATAAAGCAAAATATGTATATATAAACCTTATTAAGCTAAAATTGTCAACTTTAATGCAATGTCAATCTAAGAATAAAAAATCAACATTCTCTACAAGGGTCTAACAACTAAAAAGTAACTTAAAACTTAATGAAATTTTAATTTATGAACATTTTTTTAATTTTACTTTATATTATTAATTGTTCAATGCTTTTAACCTAACTACCTAAGTTTTAAAGTGTCCAACCAATCAACATTGTTGTTTTCAGTAAGGTTAATTACCTTACCTGCTTTTCCGGGGAACCTTCTATTGCCATGCGTCCAAAAATAAATAAATGACAAAAGCTTTATAATTTATGATTGGCAAACAATTCGTAATAGTTCTCCGAAACAAGTTTTAACAATTTGATAAATAAATAAAACCCCCATCGTCATAATTCTAAAAGGAGCAAAAGTCCAACCTGATGAAATCTATAAAAAATCAGCTGATATTCTTAGAAGAGAAAATCGATTTGAAACGATAAGGACTTTATGGCCCATCAACCTTATATGTCCAGAAACATATCAAATGAATCAATCAATTTCACTGGAAATGTTGAACAAATAACAAGATAAGTATTTAATACAATTATATGCCTTTTTGACCGCACTGAAATGCATTTAGAGGTGGACCCAACGGGTTAAATACTAGTTTCGTTAAATCAAAAGCCCACACCTCAGATAAGGATCTGAATCATTTCCATATAAGCTTGGTATCTGCTAGCCGCTAAGCCTCTATTGATAAGATTTTATGGCCCAACCAAAGATAACTGATCGATTAGAGAAAAGCAATAAAAAAAGGGTATATTACCCATGAAATAGTTTCGAAACAAAGGCCCTCAAATCGATGTCTTCTACGACTGTAAAATACAATAGTTTACAGCACCGCCGATACGTATTTATGGCGGGCACTTAAGTTCAATGAAATCCCCTAAAGATTGCAAACTGAATCATCCCCAAACGATAGTGCGAGTAATGGCGCTAATCAGATCGTAAACATAGTCGCCAGGGAGGCCATTTAAGCCCAGTGAATATACGGCGGAGTGTTATCTACAAAAGGCGTTCTTGTTCTTTTATTGGGTGCTCTAACTGTACAAATACTTTATGAATTGGCGGAGGAAGGGGTGCACGTGTCCTCCATCTAACGGAGTTGCCCTGCCTAGTGACGCAGCATGGTGACCAGGGCCACCAGGAGCAGGCTCAGAGCGCTGAAGGTATTAACCACGGCGCTTCCATTGCGGCCAGCCAGGTAGGTGCGGAAGTCACCCAGCCTGGATGCTGCCCACTTGATGTTCTCGTCCACAGTCTGCTCTGCAGCGGTCAAAGTGGCCTGAGAGGTTCCAAACTTGGAACCGTTGGCCTTGTTGAAGGCCACCAGGTCATCGTACTGCTGCAGGGTGGTGAACCGGGCGGCGATGTTGGAGATCACGGTAGCCACAGCGGAGTAACCACCCATTCTAAGGAAAGAAAAATAAAAATTTTAATTTAGAAATTAAAAAGGAATCTATAAATCTGTAGAAGTACTTACGCCTCGGCCAGCTCCTCGTGCTGCTTGGTGACCAAGGCAAACACCGGGCTCACATTCTCGTTGTTCTCCGTGTAGAGAGTGGCCAGAACGGAGGCCTTATCCTGGCGACGGATCTCATCGCTGATGGTCAGATTGAAGACGCGCTCGATCAGTTCCTGACTCTTCACACAGCCAAAGGAGTTCTGCAGCAGGGTCTCCTCGGTGGCCACGGTCTCAGCCTTGAACTTGTCATACAAAGCCTGGAACTCGGCAGCTCCACCCTCGCGCAGACCCACACAGTAGACAGTAGCGCGAATGTTCTTGGGCACGGTGGCCAGCGACTGGAAGTAGCTCTTGGCCTTGTTGATGCAATCGGTGCTGCCATAGCGACAGGCCCAGGAGAGGACCTTGGTGCGGAGATAGATATCCAATGCCCTGTCCTCTGAGGTTTCATTAAATCCGAGCTGGTTGTAGGCCTTCTGGGTCAGCTGCTGGATGTAGCTATTGAAGTTGGCCGTGTCATTACCCAGCCGGATGGTCAGGAAGTTGAAACCGTTGAAGGCAGACGTCCAGGGAATGTAGTTGGTCTCCGTCTCCAGGTACTCGATCACCTGCAGGGTCAGGTTGTAGGAAATCTGTCCTGCCCTGGCCAAGTTGAACAAATCGTCCACGATCTGGGCACGGTTGTTCTCATGGATTCCACCGTGATCCGCCGTATTCAGCACCTGGTGGATGGCATGCCAGTTGTTCTCAGTGTAATTAACGCGATAATAGCCCGTCTGCTGGACGTTCGCAATGATCCACTTAAGGGACATCGTGCCAAAGGTCACGGTAGTGGCAACGCCAGCGCGCAAGATGAACTTGGGCGTGGCATTCTGGAAGTTGATATTCTCGCTGTGCGTGTAGGAAATGGGCACCGTGTAGACCAGGCTGGCGTTGGATCCATCGTTCTCCTTCAGCAGGAAGCGCTTCTGGGTGAAGCGAACCGAGCTCTCACTGACTTCCAGGTTGATCACAGGGTAGCCCACCTGTGTGGTGAAGCTGTTAAAGATCTCCTCGGAGCTGGAATTGTGGCTGCTGTTGGGCCAGAACTGCTGCCAAGAGCTTAGCAGGTACTGCGGATACGAGGGCTCGTAGGAGCTGGGGGTGAAGTTAGCCTTGAATTAAATCCACTTCCGATTAGGGTTAGGATTCTGGAACACTTACTATTTAACCAGGTACGACTGCAGGGCCTCTTGGAACTTATCCTCGCCCATGGTGTGCTTGATCATGCGGATAAAGCTGGCTCCCTTGTTGTAGGAAATGCTGTTGAACATGCGGCTAAGGTGGGCAGGGGTGTAGGTATTCTCATCGCTCAAGGGATTGGTGGCATTGGTCGAATCCATGGCCATCACCGACTGGACTTGATCCACAACGAACTGCTTGTCCAGATCCCACTCGGTCTCGACGAAGGCGGTGCCAAAGTACTGGAAGTAGCGGGCGAAACCCTCGTTCAGCCAGGTGTAGCTCCACCACTGGCAGGTCACCAGATCGCCAAACCACATATGAGCCTGCTCATGAGCCACCACGGCGGCAATGGCTTGACGCGAGGCCAGTGTCGTGGCGGACTCGTCCACTAGAAGACTGCGCTCCCTGTAGGTGAGCAGACCCCAGTTCTCCATGGCTCCTGCCGAGAAATCGGGAATGGCGGCCATGTCCATCTTGTCGTTTCCCATGGTGTAGTAGTCCAGTTTCAGGTACGTGCCCATCTCCTTAAGGATCTCCTTGCCCACGTTGTAGGGGTACTGCGTCTGGGTGTAGTACTCGGGACGGGCCAGAACTCCGAACTCGGTGTCCTTGCGGGCGGTGAACTCGGAAACAATAAAGGCCAGGATGTAAGTAGACATAATAGGCGTGGTCTTGTACACATCCACATAGTATCCCCTAACCAAGCAAAGGAGAAAATTAGTTTCGATACAAACAAGGGACTCTAAGGGTAACTTACTCTTCGGCATGAGGATAGGATCCAATCAGGCGCGTATTACTGGCCGTGTTGAAGGTCCTGTGGCGGATCAAAGTCACATCAAACTTGGCCTTGAACTGGGGCTCATCGAAGCTGGGGAAGGCGCGGCGGGCATGGTTGGTCTGGAACTGAGTGGAGCCGAGCCACCTGCAGAAAGCGATCAAACCATTTAGATCCCAAGGAACACCTAAAGTTAAGGGCTATGAACTCACTTGGTCACATTGTTGTCATCCACGTAGTAGCTGCGATAGAAGCCGTGCATATCGTCCTCCATCAAACCGGTGTACACGAAGTGCAGGATATAACTCCTACCGGCCTCCAAATTGGCGGCGGTGGTGAGCTTTACAATATCCGTATCCGCGTCAGTCTCATTGGCGGCATTGAAGTTGGTGGCCGTCGGAGTGGTAGTCACTCCATCAGCGGGCTTGGCCCAATACTGGGAGACCGAGTAGGTGAGATTTTTCGAGTGCAGGTGAACGCTGTTGGTGGCCAGCGTAGGCACCACCTCGATGAAGACCTCGCCATCGAAGGTGAATCGCTTGGTGCCATCGGTCTCCAGCAGGTAGGGCCTCAGGGTGATATTGTAGTAAGCCGGCTTGATATTCTCCTGCAGGCGATAGTCCTGCAGCGTGGTGGCCAGGGTCATAGGCGGCTGGACATCCTGGACCAGCTGCCGGGTGCCGGCGGAGGCCAGGGCCACACAGGCGGCCAGGAGAAGAGCCACTCGCAGGGCGAACATTATATCTAGTTTGGAATATAGTTGGAAAATATCTTTAGTTGGTAGATAATAAAGTTTAGCAGGGAAACTTAATGAGGAAAGTGCCTGATATTTATTCCTTTGTGGGATTTTATAATTATAGCTTTCATAAAATCTGGCTATATCTTAATTGAGGTAGTTATTTTTCAAGCGAAAGCAGCGGAATATTGGTACTAAGCTGGTGTGTGTATTTCGTTTCATAAAAACTGAGTACTCAAAGGAAATAAAAATTTAAAGCCAATATAAATATATAACTAAGATAATTAGCTCAAGAAGAATGATTATATCCTTGAAAGCTAAGCACATTCTTTAAAAATACCAACGGAGAAACAACTTTTTCCATTTTCAAAATATCCTTAAACCAATCTCGTTGAGAAATATCTTAAAAATTTCATTTTTACGTTTTTTTATATTTTTTTAAACATCTAACAACGATCGAATTTCACCATTTATTGGATCCACACTTATGTATATAACCTCTAGCACACGGACACTCACTTTTTTTCACAGGGCTCGATCACGGACCCGGGACTAGAATTGGTATTTCGCACGCCACTCGGCACGCGATTCGAATCGACAACTAAACGCTGGCCGATCCGGGTCCCGTTTATATGGTACTTGGCCTGTTTCAGACTTGGCCCTTATCAATGGCTTATCTGTAGCCTTTAGCTTTTTATTTCGGCCCAGATAGTGTTGGCCGGGTCTATAGATTAAGCGGGGCGATAAGGATTCGTGGCGGTGATTTACGCACTCCCCCATCGGCCACCGATGGAAGCCGTCGAATATGGCCAGTGCCTCCAGACGATGGCATAACATTTGATTTCCGCTGCACTGCTTGTTTTGTGGAAGCGTCGCCACTTTACGATGCACTGCCTCCGGCAATCTTATCAAGCGTGATTTGCAGTCTTCCAGGGGAACGAATACTTTAAATATTGTATTTGGACGAACGAGCTCGTGTCTTGGATATAGGTCTTTGATTAAAGGCATGTTTATTCATTGAAAATAAAAATTAAAAATCGACTAGATTAATAACATTTCAGATAATTATATATTTAAGAAGAATTTTAAGTGTTTTGAGAAGATGTAACAACTAAAATTCAGAAACACTTTACAGACTTTCTAAGAAATTTAAAAGGAAAAAGATAAGAAGAGTTTTTTATAAAGATTTTAAAGAGAAGAAATTATGGAACATTAATTGAAGATTAGAAGTACATTCTAAGAGGATTTTAAGAAGATTTTAATGAGATTTTAAAGAAGATTTTAGGGACACCACAAGCAGATTTTATTTCCCATTCAAAAGATTACATTGACCAGCAAATTAAATTGTCGTAGTTTATTATTTTTCTAAGGAATTATTCCAAAAAATTATAATATTATATCTATGTTTCAAAAAGTAAAAGATTGTTAAAATATTCCCTAGCAACCGTTACCTTTATTTTAAGACTTTCTATAATCTTTTGTGTACTTAGACGCTTTTGAGGACTTGTTTAATATTGATTGATAAGTGTCCGACCATATTATAATAAAATTATACAAAATTAATTTATGACCCAATTAAATGAATGTATGACCGATTTCAAAGACTTCCGCTTTAGGTGCTTTAGGAATTAAGCACTTTTGTGTTTCAATTTAAATCAACTAAGATCTTTAGCTAACTCAAACCATAGTTCTATGTATTAATTATCAATTATCAACTTTATTAAACAAACAACCATAATCACTTGCCAAATAGATGTCAATCTCTTAGTCAGCACTTCAGAAATACAAAGTCCCCGAGTGATATAGATAATTAAAAGCAAATTATCTATAATTCCAAGTAAACTAATAAATTAGATAGACCTTTTAAAGGCAGACCACGATCTCTAGTATATTTATTGGGTGATAAGACATACATTGTTTAAAAAATATAAATAATACTCCAAATGGGCTTCGGTTTTAATTTAAAAAATCTATAAATTAATATGGGTTTTAGCTCTTTCTTTCTTTTATACATTTTTTTTAAGAGCTTCAGGCCAAGAACAAGCCAATGGATTTCGTTGCCAAGGCCATGATTAGTACTTTCGGCTGATTACGGATATATTTATGGCTAGCTCATGGACGAACGTAAGAACTCTGTGGGTTTTCTGCGCCTTGGATGGGGGAATTTATGAGATCACCCCTACTCGATCACGCAATTCCATAAAACCACCGATAAAGCACCCAAAGGAACTGTAAATTCTCGACCAGAGCAAACACAAGTGTCTTAGGGAATTATTGGAATTTATTGGGTCACAAATACGAGGATCTACATCTAACTTATGAGTCTAGAAAACACTATGCCAGCTTGGCGGCCAGGAGGCACAGGAGCACAGCCAGCAGGGAGGCACCCAAGGCGGGGCTGCCGCTGCGGAAACCGGTGACCCAGGTCATCAGAGGATCCCGGTTGGCCGTCAGCCACGCGGTGTTGGCATTCACATTGGCATCAACGCTAGCCTGCAGGGTCGTGGGCACATAGGACGAATCCTTGACGGTGTCAACCAGCTTCTGGAGCTCCTCTTGCTGCTTGGCATTGACCGTGTAGGCGGAGATGCCCACGATGTCGCTGTACAAGGGATTCACACCGCCAAAGCCGGTGTTAAGCTGGGCGTAAGCCTCCCAGTTCTTTTGCAGGAACTCAATGGAGGCCAGCAGACCCACCTCGCCGCGCGAGTAGGCCGGGCTGAGGAGCGTGATGCGCTCCTGGACGCGCAGGCTGTTGGTCTGGTCAATGCTGCTGGACACGAACTTCTCCAGCTGCGTGGCATCCTGGGAGCAGCCCAGGGCGGAGATCAGCAGGCGGCGCTCGGCCTGGTCGTTGGAGTTCATCAGCTTGTCGTACACAAAGTCAAAGATCTTGGAGTCGGCCTGTCGGAGACCATTGCAATAAACCTGCGACTGCAGATTGGGCTCGATGGCGGTGCCCTGCTCCACCAGTGCCGTCAGCTTGGCCTTGGTCTCGGTCAAACAGCTCTGAACACCAACCAGACAGGCGATGTTGATCACCACATTGCGGGTGAACTTCACCAGATGGTGCTCACCATGCAGATCGTTCACGCCAAACTTGTCGAACTGATCTCCGACCAGCTGGGCCACATAGTACTGGAAGTCTCCGTAGGCCTCATCCGTGCTCAGGTACCGGTTGAAAAGGGTAATCACCGTGTTGGCGGCGGACCAAGGCGAGTACTTATCCTCATGGGGCAGGTAGGTCAAAAGCTGGAGCAGCGTGGCGTGCTCCACGCGGCCGCTGGTGACAAAGCGATACAGATCGTTGATGAACTGGGCACGGTTACGGGGATCAATGGTGTGCGGACGAGTGGTCAGGGTGTTGGTGATCAGCTGCCAGTTGCGGGCATCGTAGTTGATGCGGTAATAGAAGACGGACTTCTTGTTCAGCACCAGCCAGTTCTCATTGTCCAGCTTGGCGTCGACGACCAGCTCGGTTTTGTTCAGCAGGTAGTGAGTGGCCTCCGTGTTCCGGAAATCATTGTTCGAGAAGTCGGCATAGTTGATGGGAATGAACCACAGTTTGTCGCTGGTGTAATCCTTGTCGTTGGTGTAGACCGACTGCTTGACGGTGAAGGTACCCGCCTCGTAGTCCCTGGTAACGGTCAGCAGCGGCACTCCACCCTGGTTGGTCCAGCTGCTCATCATCTCGTCGACGGTAGCGGGCACGGCATAGTTCTCCTCAACGGCAGCCTTGGCGATGCCCTCGAACAGCTTGGTGGGATTGGCGGCAGTGTATTGGCTGCAAAAGGATTAAGTTATTAAGGATTTACGTTTAAGGATAAAAAATTAAGACTTACTTGTCCACCAGGTAGTTGTGCAGACCACGCTGGAACACCTTGTTGGTGAGGGCATGGCGCCACATGTCCAGTACGGATCCGGCCTTGGCATACGAGACCGAGTCGTACAGCAAAGCAATCTCCGAGGGCTTCTGGACAAAGTGGCTCATGGGACGGGCAGAGGGGCTGGCATCGTTGACCAGAGCACTCTGGTAGGAGCCGGCATGGAAGGTCTGGAAGATGTCCCACTCGGGATAGGCCTGTCAAGCGAGAGGATTAGCTTGAGAACAACAAATCCCTGATCTTCAAAATCCTACCAGATCCACAGCCAGATTCTCAAAGAGTGTGGCAAAGCCCTCCTTCAGCCACAGGAAACTCCACCACTCGATGGCCACCAGATCGCCAAACCACATGTGGGCATCCTCGTGCGACTCGATGGTGGCAATGTTCGTCTGCGTGTTGATCGTCGAGTTCTCCGGGTTGTACAGCAGATACTCTTCGCGGTAGGTGGCCAGACCCCAGTTCTCCATGGCGCCGGCAGCAAAATCAGGAATGCCAGCCTGGTCCAGCTTGGGCAGGGCGAAGGGCACACCGAAGTATTCGGAAAGACGCTTCTCCACCAGCATGCCAGTGGTCAGAGCCCACTCCTGGTCGCCCTCGGTTCCGTTGCGGGAGAAGACGCGCTGCGGCAGACCATTGAGCTCACCCTCGGTGAACACGAACTCGGAGACAATAAAGGCCACCAGGTAAGAGGGCATGTTCACGGTCTTTTGGAAGACGGTGACGCCAGAGCTGAAGAAGAATTAATTTAGAAAGGATTTAGTATAAATGTAGACAATTTGCAAAGGATATATAAGTGCATTCTATGCTATATATATCATATATTCTGCCTTTAAAACTGCCATAAAACATCATAAAATATTTTTATGGTCACTGATAGATGATAGTGTTCACGTAGCATTTTATGACTATCATAAACTATGTTTTGATAATGGAATATCGTTACGTCACAGTCGGTATTTCCTAATTTAAAACCATTTAAACACTAACAGTTTTCTTTATTAAAAAATAGATAAGCCGAAAGTAAAGCCATAATTTTAAGCTCAGAAAAAATTAACCAAAATATGTAATAAGAATTAAAATCAAAGTATAAGCTATAAAACTTCTATCAACTCTTAAAAAGGATCCCCTATCAATCTGTAAATTATCCTTCCCATGTGTAGTAAAAAAATATTAATAAAATTATTTCCCAATCTCTAACGATTCTCCCAATCCCCAAATACGAACCTGGAGGCAGTTTCATCCACGGGCATGTTGCTGATGGCATTGTAGCTGGGATCGTGCTTGATCGTAATGGTGAACTCGGCCCGCTTGGAGGGCTCGTCGTAGCAGGGGAAGGCGTGACGGGCATCAGTGCTCTCGAACTGGGTGGTGGCCAGGTACTTGGTGGCACCACTATCATCAGTGAAGGTGGACAGATAGAAGCCGCCGTTGTCAGTGCGCAGGTTGCCCTCGTAGTTAATGGTCAAAACCCAGGTGGTGCCCTCGACAAAGCTAAGATCCGTCTTGCTGAAGGTAAGGAACTCGCGCTCCTCCTCGTACGACCAAGTCAAGTCCTGGGCAGTGGCTCCAGTCACACCCTGCTGGATAATGCTAGCGGTGAAGTTTTCCAGCTGGCGGGCATGCACCACAATAGTAGAGGTGGTGGTCACCACCGACAAAGTGATGGCCACGGTACCAGTGAACTTGGTTTCGCCCGTGTGGACATTGGTGGTCAGGCTGACGGCATAGTGGCTGGGGATTGTGTCGTTGGGCAGGCGATAGTTATCCTCATCGGCGAAGGGGACCACAGCACGAGCATTGGGATTCTCCAGGAGCTGCCCGAGCTGCTCGAGGGGCGGGAAGGTGCGCACCACCGCCGCCTGGGTAACGGCGGAAATGGCCAAAAGCACGGCCAGCAGGATCGGGACGCGACTCATGGCGAAAGCGCGGCAAGACTGAACCGATCCACTCGCACTGGCCACTTTTAAGCGAGACCCGTCTCCTTATCTGGGGACCACGTAAAGAGATTACCCCAATCTTGGCCCGAAGTGTGTCGTCTGGCAGTGCAATAAAGCCGCCTTAGGCCGTAAATCAGCCATTCGATGGCACGACCACTACCCTTTGGATTCCTATCGTGACTTGGCCAATATATGGATGTATTATCGCTATGGTTGGTAACAGCTAGCTGGCTAAGATAGGGGCCAATAAGTGTGTTCCTTTCAAGATAGACAAGCTGATAAAATCCCAAGTGGCAAAGCGGACTGCCCTCGATCTGATAAAGGTGCGTATAAGTGATATAAGTGGAGATTTTCACTTTTTTCATTCAGATCTGAGCGGGTATAGCCTCAGAGAATAGCTAAGTGTGAGATCTGACACCAAATCTGATCACAAAACAAACTTTTTTATAAAATCCACTCATCTTAAAGACCAGAAAAGTATGCCAGACTCTTATCTAAGTAAGAAAACAACTTTTATTTTCACAACCCAACAAAACACTACAACTCTTTTAGTAGAATTTCAGTTCTACAGACTGGCTTATAGATATGTTTGTACAACTCTAAATCATGATTACTATAATGGACCCTTCAGCCGCTGCTCTTGAGATAAAGACTCGGCCATTAATCTGTTTGGAATTACTCAGCAAAATGGCTGAAACTAAGCAATCAATTGACCATTCTGGTAAAACCCAGAGGTTAATGGAATGGGTAGTGACCAAGAAGGTTATAATTCCAGGTATTATATGTCCCTGTTCTTGAACGTTCCAAAATCAATCAAATAACAACTGATATGAGCACGTGAACTCCATAAACCATACCCGCAATGCTGTAAATATCCACTTCATACTCGAATTTCGTCCTAAGCCCCATCTATCAGTGTACTTTATCGGCAATAATGCTATTTCCCAGAACCAAGATAAGATTGATCGGGCCACTAAGGCCATAAACCGATCCATCCGCAGTAATCACTGATTTCACAATCCCATCTTGGGAAACTTTGAGCCCCCCAAAGTTGGGGGAATCCATTCGAGAAATTCGTCGAGTAATCCAAATATGGTTATCAGTTCTTTTTAAACTTAATCTTTTATGTTATGACTCATTTTATTCTTTATTTACTGATATATAATACTCGAACTTAGTCTAAAATAGCTGCGTCAGAAGCAGGGCCAATGCACTGATCAGGATCGTGGCTAGGGGCATTGTCATGGCGCCACTGCCCTTCTCAGCCAAATGGTCCTCAATCCAAGTAAGAGTAGGATCACGATTCACATCCAGCCAGTCAAAGTTGGCCTGGATACGGGAGTCGATGACGGTTTCCAGATTATCAGCCAGATAAGAGGGTTCCTTTGACCTGACCTCTTCCACCAGAGCGTTGAGCTAAGGAATAAAGTATATATTATTAAAGATCTTTCCAAGTTCAAGTACAGTCCACCTACCCTTGTCTTCTGCTTCTCGCTGACCACATAGGTGGCTATTCCCCGCAGAGCCAAGTCGAGGGGCTTGACAGTCTCCGATAGTTTGGCATATGCCTCCCAATTGGTCTCAAGGAACACCAGACTGGCGGTCAGACCATCCTCGCTCCTGGTATAAGCTGAGGCAAGGAGGGAAGTGCGCTCCGTGTAGCTCAAGCCGTTGGCAGTGTCCAAGGACAGGCTCAGGAACTCTGCCAGCTGGTCAGCCTTTCCAGAGCAGCCCAGCGACGTGATGAACAGGTCACGATCCGTGGCAACCGTGGAGGAAAGCAAATCGGACTTTACACGATTGTAGATCTCAGCCGAAGGGGAACGCAGACCGGCGCAGTAGGCCTGATTCCTCAAAGTGGGCTCGATGGCAACTCCGTTGAAGAGGTACTCGGAGAGCTTCTTCTCGGACCGGGTGTAGCAGTCCACATAGCCCACCTGACAGCCCAGGCTAACCGTAATGATGCGCAAATAATTGTTCAGATAATGCTCCCCAGGAATCGCGTTCACTCCGATCTTGTCGAAGACGGGCGCGATCTGGCGCTGCACAAAGGACTGGAAGTTGTAGTAGGAGTCATCGCCGCGCAGATAGCGATCAAAGACGGTCAAGATGGTGTTGGCATTCGACCAGGGTGCATAAGCATCCTCGTTCTTCAGATAAGCGAGCAGATTGAACAGGATTCTGTGACTCAGGCGATTGGTGGTCACAAAGATGTAGGCATCGTACAGCAGCTGGGCGCGATTCCGGTGATGGATGAGCCAAGGCTCGCTGTTGAGGACGTCGGCCAGGAGCAGATAGTTCTGCTCATCGTACAGGGTTCGAATATAGTAGGCTTGTTGCTTGTTGATCAGCAGCCATCCATCGCTGGACACCTGGACATCCGTGATCGTGGTCTCTGTTACATTCAGCAAATAATGCGAGGCACTCGTGTTGCGGTAATCCGGATTGGAGGCCGTGGCAAAGTTGATGGGCGTGTACCAGGTGGCCGTGTTGCCGCTATCCTTGTCCGCCAAATAACGCTCCTGCTTCAGGGTGATGGCACCCGTATCGTAGTTGCGGGTCACGGTCACCAGGGGATAACCTGCCTGATGGGACCAGCTGCTAAATATGTTGTCCACGGAAGTAGGCAACACCAGATTCTGCTCATTGGCAGCCTCTTGGAAGGAGGCAAACAGATCCCACTCATCGCAGGAGGTAAATTGGCTGGTTGGAAGAAGATTTGGTATATTGAGAGGCATAAACTTGATAGTTAAACTAGGCTACTCACTTCTTGGTCAGGTACTTGTTAAGTCCAGAGCGGAAGACCTTGTCCGACCAGGCATTCTTGAACATGTAAAGAACACTGGCAGGCTTGGCATAGGAGAAGGTGTTGTACCTATTTGAGATCTCGCTAGGCGTCTGCACATAGTGCGTCATGGGCACGGCGCTGGTCGCTGCATCGTTCAGCAGGGCACTGTTATAGTCCTGCACATGGTAAATCTGATAAGTATCCCACTCGGGGAAGGCAATGTCGTTTGATTCGTAGGAGAACAGAGTGGCGAAGCCCTCCTTGAGCCACAGATAAGTCCACCATTTCACGGACACCAGATCGCCAAACCACATGTGCGCGTACTCGTGTCCAATGATGTTGGAGATGCTCGTCTTCAGGTTAATCGTGGAGTTCTCCTTGTTCCACCACATGTACTGCTCGCGATAGGTGGCCAGGCCCCAGTTCTCCATAGCTCCGGCAGAGAAGTCGGGTATGCCAGCCTGATCTAGCTTGGGCAGGGCGAACGGCACTCCAAAGTAACCGGCCAGACTGGCTTCAACTACCAGACCAGACCATAGAGCCCATTCCTGCTGATCCTGTTTACCCTTGCGCGAGAAGACTCGCTGCCTCAGGCCATTGAGCTCGCCAGTAGTGGACTCGAAATCGGACACAATGAAGGCTATGAGGTAGGTGGACATCTTGGGCGTGGTCTGGAAGGCGGTGACGCCAGTGCTGACGGAGAAAAGAGAAGAAATTAATTAAGTTGTTTGTACTTAAGTGGGGACCCCGCTGCGTATGACTAATTTTGTTGCTCATACGCCGAGTTGTACCAAGCTGCATTATGTATACTATTATTTTTTTAAAACCAACCTGGATTTTCCTTCATCCACAGGCATATTGCTGACAGCCGTGAAGCTGGAATCGTGGTGAATGGTTATGTTAAAGGTGGCTCTCCTGGCGGGCTCATCATAGCAGGGGAAGGCATGCCTGGCATTGGTGCTCTCGAACTGAGTAGTGGCCAGGTAGCTGGGGATATCAAGGTAAAAAATAAAATATTTCATTCCACAAACAAGAATCACCTAATTTAACCCTGTAAAGATTAGCTCAACTCTACATGCCGATAAGAAATTAAACGTAATCAAGTACAATCGACATTTATAGCTCGATAGGAACTCGTACTAACTACAATCCAAGTACAAATTATTTCGCCTTCAACTAATCACATAGAAATCTAACTTACTGGACGGTGCCATCGTCGTCGGTATAGCTGGAGTAGTAGAAGCCGCCCATGTCGGTGCGCAGGAAGCCAGTATAGTTTACGGTCAGAGTCCAGTTGGTGTTGGCCGCAAAGGACAACGCGGTGTCCTCCGGCGTAAAGGTAAGGAACTCGCGTGTGCTCTCGTTGGTAAAGGTGAGTGGAATCACCGCGGGCTGGGCTAGATCGCGGCTGATAATCTCGGCCGTGAAGTTCCAGGTCTGGCGATAGTGCAGCCTGATCTCCTTGGTCTCCTCCAGCACCTGAAGGTCGATCTTGACGGTGCCATTGAACTCCCTGATGCCACTGTGCACATTAGTCCAGAGCTCAACGTCGTAGGCCTCCGGGGCCGTGGTGTTAGGTAACCGGTAGTTTCCCTCACTGTTGTCGTCCACGCGGGGACTAATACTGGCGTATTGGAGGGCTTCGGCTCCCTTTGTTTCAAGCTGGATACCGTCGACGTCCAGGGACTGTGGCAGGATCAGGCGCGCCTGCAGGCTGCCAACTGCCAAGAGCAGCAAGACACACGAGTTCAGCAGCCACCTAGCCATGTTGGCTGCTTGGCTTTTTGCTTATTGAATGGCCGCCGCACTTCGCCGGCTTATTTATGGACTAAACCATATCTAATCCTGAGCAACGATCGCAATAAAGATTGTTGCGCAACACTCGATAAAACAGGCACAGCGCTCGTTATTGACCAAAGAGTGCACTGGGCCAAGCCAGGAAAAAACATTTAATTAGGCAGTAAAACGTACATTTATCGGGCGGCTATGAGGTCCTCTTAAGTTAAGAGTCTCAAATAGGCCAAGTTCTTTTGCAGATCTTAAATGGCCTTAGAAGGGGAGTCACTATTGAAATGATTCAGTAGCCAGATCCTTATCGTTAGCAGGCTAAGGACTGCTATTGATATTCTATTAATATTGGCTAATAGGTCTAAACTTAATTACGCCGTAAATTGTTAAGTTATCGGTGCGTCTGAGACGGCACTGGAAAACTGCAAGTTGTTAAGCCCATAAACTAGGAAAATACACAACAGCTATAAATTCACTTCTAAAAGGCTGCGCATGACGCCTTAAGAGGTGAGTAGTTTTATTATAAATGAATATAATATGTATTTGACAAGTTTATAATTAAATATTGTCATTGAAATTGAAGAAAACTTAAGAAATTAATTATTAGCCTAGATAAAAGGTCCTGAAACCCCTCAAGTATACCCTCTGCTTGCTATATCTTAATGGCCATACAAATATTCCACAGATCAGATGACCGTTTACTGCCAATGACTTTTAGTTCAGGGACATGCTTATCGATTCCCCCTAGACTAGTTCCAAACGATTTCCCTTATTGTTCATTCGAGAAGTCGTGGGGAAAAGCTCCTTTTCCCCCCATCCATTGATAACGTGTCTTGCATCTTGTCTTGTTCTAGGGGAATTAATTTATTTATAACTGAGCTTGTACTTGAGTAGTCCCTAAGAGTAAAGTAATCATCTGTAGAACGATGGATCTATAGACCGCAATGCACTTCGCACCACTCGAGTGGCATCCTTGAGGATTCCCTGCGGCCGGCTGGAGCCATTGGCCACGCTTAGCGAGGCAGCCAGCATAGCATCGCTTTTGGCGGCCCCAGGAGGGACCTCGCTTATCAGCCAGCTGTAGATCTGCTGCTGGAACTTGTCCAGGAAATTTTCAGCAATCTTTCCCTTCTTGCCCACCAGCGGGGAGTTGGACTGGATGAGCTGCTTGCTGGTACTAGGCGACTCCAAGTCCATGTGGCTGGCAATGGCCTGGCGCAGCCTCTCAAACTGCAAGGGATGAATCATAAATATAATATATAATTTTTATATTAGATCTCCACTCACCTGAGGTCTCTGTTGCCTGGGCACAAACTCGGCAATCTGATTGAAGATCTCCACAAAGTTGGGCGACCTACAAAGCAGCTTGTAGTTGCGATCGATGTACTGCCAGATGACCGGCCTAGCCGCCAGATTGGATTTGTACACATAAGACAGATACATCATGGCCTCGGGATCGCTGAGGATCCAATGCGTGGAGTTCTCGCCCAGCAGCACCTCCAGGTAGTACAGCAGGTGACGATGGCTCTGGGTGCAGCGCAGGGAGTAGATCATGTCATCGTAGTACACCGTATTTCTGTCGGCGGCCTGCATCATGTCTATGACAGCGTAAAAGTCCCGATCGCTCAGGTATCTGACGCCCATGCACAGAACCGTGTCGTATGTGGCATAGTAGTCCCAGTCGTTGGTCAGGTTGATCTTCTTAAAGATGTACTCCTTGGTCAGCCGGCGCGTGTACTCCAGGCATTCCTGGGAATCGGCCAGACAGGCCATCTGCACGATCACCTGCCCGGCGTCTAGGGCGCTATTCGAGACATGTTCCACAGCTGGGTCTAGATACAGGCGCCGGAAGATGGGATTGACCAGGCGGCGCACAAACTCATTGAACAGATTCTCCGAGGCGGTGCCGAACAGGTTGCGCCGCAGGAATTCAATGGTGTCGGCCACCTGGTTCCACGGCAGCATATCCTCTTCGAACTCCAGGTACTTGAGCATCTCAAAGAGCACGTCCACCTGCTCAATCTCGTTGTGCTCGATGAGTGGCTTCAGATCCCGGAAGAGGGCGGCCCTATTTACTGGATGGATGAGCGAGTGGTTCGTCTGCAGCTGGCGGGCAATGGTCCTCAGGTTGTCCGTGTCATAGTGAACGTGATAGAAGCCCGTCTGCTGCTTGTTCACTATGATCCAGTCCCGGCCTCCCAGCTGCATCTTAAGATCCTCCAGCGTCACCGAGTACTGCGACTGCGGTGGCATAAACAAATCCACCTGAGTGTCCTCAAAGCTGGGCTCCTGGGCCGTTGCAAAGTTGAGGGGAATCCACCAGAGTTCGTCCTTGGAGTGAATCGATCTCTGGCTAAAGGTAATTGAGTTATTCTCAAAGTTCCTTGTGACCACTACTATGGGCATCCACTCGCTGTGCGTCCAGGACAGCATGATGTCTCTTATCTTTGATGCCCACGCCTGATGGGAGAAATACTCGTCCTCCTGCAGTTCCGCCTGCAGGGCATCAAACAGATTCAGCTCGTTGGCCACGGTGTAACGACTAGCCAAGGGAGAGAGGGAAGAGCGAAGGACTTTGGCTCATGAGTTCCAATTGACCAGTTCGTGGGATGGTTGACCATTACTTACTATTTCTCCAGGAAGCGGCTGATAGCGCGGACAAAGATCTTCTGGCGGAAGGCGTGGTGGAACATCTTGATCACGCAGGCTGCCCGCTTGTAAGTGATGATGTCGAAGGCCGCCATGATGTCCCTCTCCTTCTCCACGTACGAGGACATGGGGCGCACATCAAAGAAGCTGTTGTAGCTGTAGGCACGATCGGCCTCATCGGCTACGAATATGTCCATCACCTTGTCCTCGGGGTAAAGCTGAGGGAGAAGTTTAAAGTTAAATATAATCTGTTCAGCCACAAAATATGCAACAATAAAAACCTTTTTGGGGTCGAGTTCTTAACACATTTTTCAACCCTCATTTTCACTTACCAAATCTGTAATCACATAGCTAAAGTACGTGGCAAATCCTTCGTTCATCCATGCATAAGTCCACCACTCGGGTGATACCAAGTTCCCGAACCACTGGTGTGCAATCTCATGATTCTGGGTAATCTTATCCATCACCCGCTTGTGCAAATCCTCCGAATCCTGCTGCAGCAAATTCGCCTCCTTGAA
Source organism: Drosophila ogumai (assembly GCA_018904815.1). Lineage (NCBI taxonomy): Eukaryota > Metazoa > Arthropoda > Insecta > Diptera > Drosophilidae > Drosophila > Drosophila ogumai. Next base: position 41,200 of record JAEIIJ010000715.1, read on the forward strand.
GGTGATCAGCCCCCAGTTCTCCATGGCCGCCCCATAGTTCTTCTTCAGTGCCACATGATCCAGCTTCTGGAGAGGATATGATACGCCAAAGTAATCCTCGAAGGCAGCCACTGTCCTCACTGCATTCTTCAAAGCACTCTGGCCCTTCTCCTTGGTGCTTGGCGAGGAGTAAATGCTCTGAGTGACTCCCCTGAAGGTCTCCGAAATACTCTCGAAATTGGAGATGACAAAGGCCACCAAATAGGTGGACATGGGTGGGGTTGGATGAAACAATGTCGTTGTCAAGTCGCTGTCATAAAATTAAGGGATGAATAGAATATAATAAAATCAGTTAATCGTTAAATTGTCTATATTATTAAAATTGTAAATCTTTATTAAATAAATTACCCGTGATTAAGGACTTCCTTGACTGGCATATTGGATATGGCCGAGTGACTGCTGCCATGTGTGAGCTTTATGCTGAAGTTGGACTTGAATCCAGGTTCATCGTAGCAGGGAAAGATCAGGCGGGCATAAGTGGGCTCCGATTGGGTGGCGGCTACATATCTGCGAGATTAAAATTCATCAATTTATTTAGAATTTACTTATGTAAAATATATATTTATATATTTGAAGCCTCTATAAGGGATTTATATATCTTAAATAAGGGATATGGGAAGAATTCCTTCTATAACGAGTCTTAATTAAATCATTTAAAATATATTTCTGTAAATATTTTTTATTTACATCCGTATTATTGGAATTACTTAAGAACTTAAAAAGTCTTACTTATAGTAAAGTGAAAGGTTAAGCAAAGCCGGAATTATATATTTGCAATTCTGATAAGCTTTTCTTAGTAAAAATGCTTTTAAAAATACTTATTTTCCAGAAAATAAACAAAATTCAATGAGAAAGTGTTATATTTTAGAGTATTTCTTTTATTGAATTCGAAGAATCAATGTATCTTCTGCTTAAAAAAAGAACTATTTACTTATTAAATGTCAAGTTTCTCTGTATAACTTAATGAATGAAATAGAATACTACCCATAGTTGCTAGTATTCCTAATCAGCCAGACTTATCAAATTTATGAATATTCACAGATAATTACTTGTTGCCAAGTGTACTCGACGTCTGTCTATGAATAATATATGTATACAATTAAACAAAATCATTTAAGGCCAAAAATCCCAAAGTCCCAATTCCCAGATCGTTGAACGCTAAACAAGAAAAAAAATTAAGAAAAACCAGTTGCAGCCTGCGGCTGCCGGAATGATCAATCACGGCGAGAACCAGCTCTGCCTCTCTCCCAGATCCGAGCTCATTATTGCGTATGTATATTTGCCCAAAAATAATGGGTGATGGGAATGAAAACAAACCCGGGGTCTCGGTTACGCCCGAAGTAAAATAAAAACGCTAAGTAAACACGCCGCTGAGGTTTTCTATCTATCGGAGGAAGTGATAAGCCGTGGCTCCCAGATTGTTCGTGGTCACACAGTCATTCCCCGTTTATAAAGAATCCCCCCATTCAGAACTCTCACTATGTCGCATTGTTTACATCGTCACCCCGGTGACGCGCTCCCTATGCCATATGGCAGGGGTCTTTATACTATATGCAGGAGAGTATACTATGCCGCCGCCTGATAGCGATAAAGACCGAGGGCTCCGGCTCTGTCTACGGCAGCAAAGTAATTAAAAAGCAAAGCCAAACAAATGGGAATAATAACAGAAAGTAAAAAATGAAATAACAAAATAAAAGTGAGAGGCAAAGTGAACTGATTTTACGAGTATCTCTCTCGGTTATGTAACAGAGTACTAACTCGTATAGCGCGTGCCTGTCTTGGATTAACCCATCAATCAGGAAAGGTGCCTCTTATTTAATTGATTATGCAGCCTATCTTTCAGAATGCTAATTAAATTCTTTATTTATTTCTAAAGCTATTAAGTAACTAGATTAATTAGTTTTAGGTTCACTTTGGGCATAAATAATATCCATAAATCATAATCCCATTCAAAAGCAAACCTAAATCTCTCCCGGATTCCCTGGGCTCTCTACGTTCTTATCTCCCTCGATCGATAGACGTAATACTTACACAGTCCGATTGCTCTGTTCATCTTTGTAATCCATATAGTAGAGCCCCATGGGCTTTGACTTCATAATAGCTGTATACAGGATCTCCAGGCGGTAACGCTGTCCTGCCTCAAAGGCCTGGTAGTTCTCCCGCGGATGGATAATAAGGAAGGCCGCGTCCTGGTTCACAGTGTGGGTCAGATCGTCCACGGTCTCCCAGCCCCCGTCGGCTTCGTTGCCGGTCAGCTGGCGCACCGTAATCTGGATGTCGGTCAGGTTCTTGGCGTGCAGCACTATCTCGTTCGTCGACTGCCGTATGGCTACGTCAATGGTGGCATTTCCGCTGAATAAGAGAGTGCCCTGGTGGATGTCACTGGAGATGTGCAGGCGGTACAGCAGCGGAAAGGTTTCGTTGGGCAGTCGCAGAGATGACCGATCCCGACCAGGCAGGGATCCCCTGACCATCGGGGCCAGCAAGAAGAGAAAAACACACGAAAACGCTGCCGGCGTGATCATGATGATACGGAATACGATTCGGATCGAAGGCAGTATCTGCTCGCGCCCTGGCAACCGCAACTCGACTGAGCGTCGCCGACGAGTGGCCACACGGCTATATCTGTAGCTAAAGCCCGCCTGTCCCGATAAGATAAGCCGCGGGGCTGGCTGAGCTGATCGATGAGAACGTCTCAAGCGGATCGAGTATAAGAGTGCCCTGCAAACACGAGTACTCACTGACTCCCACTCGTACTCATTCGATGACGACAACGACACTCGAGGCAGCGGCGTTGAGCAGGTCACGGTGCGGTCCTTGGCACACTAACGACTCGCCCTGCCATGCGGGTTGGCTATCCATCCATCCGCCCCAGAAAAAAACGCACTCTTTTCGAGTGGTAGCAGGTGCCTCAATCTCTAGGGGTATGCCAGCACTGGTACTATAACAACCCCTAAAACAAGGGATAAATATACCCTTTTCCCGATCGTAAACCTGTTTGTGTAACTATGGAATAAATAATAGGGTGTTAGCTTATATAAATAAATAAATATTTATATTTAATTTAGGATGTGTTGCATTTTTTAAATTTAAAAATCTATATAAAATACCCGTGGTTAGGAATAAGCCAGGCTAATTAAATCAATGCTTATAAGCCTCATCATTCCGTCCGCACGCTTCAGTTAATAGTTTTCTTGGCCAGCCTGAAAATGTCTAAACTCCCTACAATCGCCCTACTGGGCCTTATTCTGTGTATCCTGGGTCTGGCAGAAGCTTTTCCCAATGAAAACAGTCCCCTTGATAGAGTCTTGGATACTGCGGATCAGGCACAAGATCTTGCAGCCTCTGTTGTCGGAAAACAGTCAAATGAGACTTGTAATCAACAAGGAGTTACCAGCCGACCAGAGGAGAAACAATGCAAAAAACTAGGAGAGCGGGTAATGTTTATAATTTAATTTATAAGTTATACAAACTTCTACTCTCCCGTATATTTTCCAGTGTTTCAATTTTATTGATTGCTGCACAAGTCGCTGTCACATTATCTTCCGGAAGTGTGTCGACTAAGGAAACGTAACAAAGAAAGTTAATTAACAAACTAAAAGTTTGTTAACTAAAATAACTTTATCGGAAAGTAGTTTCTATAAAGTGTAAAAAAGATATTAATAAAAGTTTTGCAAAGAAATTTATTTTTTGTTTTGAGAATATCTGCTCCAATTCTAGAAAGCACTTCTTTCAACAAATATTGATATTATTTTTGGTTACGTGCTTACGCATATATTAGACATATTGATTCCTGAGAAATACTGGTGAACAGGAATGAATAGGCCTAATTAGGCGGTAGCAGATAGTCGAAATGATACCGCAGAGCTATTAGTCATCTTGTTTTCGCTCTCTTTACGTGGTTCTCATAACAAAGATCGCTTATAAGTCGCAATCCACAATCCGAATGCTTCAGTTCGGTTTTTACTTTCTCAGCGTCAAGATGTCTATAATACAACTAGGTCTTTTGCTGTGTGTCCTGGGTGTTGTGTCAGCTCGTCAGGATTTGGGGCGTCGCAGCTGTCAGGCGATTGGAGAACGTGTAAGAAACATAGTTAATAGATCGTATATGCCTTTGCTAAGCCTCCATTAAATCGGCAGTGTCAGACCCACGCAGAGTGCTGCTCGCACAAGTGCATGACCTACCTCAGTACCTGTGCCAAGAAAATCGATGATCGCATTCCCATTCCCCACACTCCCGGCTTCAACGGAATCTTTGATACTGGAATAAAGGCGCCGGTTGATCAGGTGCAAGTCGTTGGACTTTCTGATCTGCCAAATCCTTCGAAGGAAGTTTATAATATTGGTTCGCAGGCGGCACCACAATGCCAAAATGTCGGAGGACCGGTAAGGATTTCCCTGTAAATATAATAAATAACATAATCAATTTTAACTTTTTCCTTTTTATTTTTCAGTGTAACACCAGCACTGACTGCTGTAATTTGCGCTGTCACTTCTACATGCACAGGTGTGTCACCTGAGCGATTTTAGGGGACAATAAGGAAATGTGACTAACCAGCTAATTACCAAATTACAAATTATTGTTAAAGATTTAATTATTTAGAAAATAAAATATGTTGTGGTTATTAAAAGAAGAGGTTTATTATTATTATTATATTTATTTGATGTGAAGTTTTATTATATCTACGAATTTTACAAACATTAAAATTTATGTAATGAACTAAAATATAAGGACTCAATTAATTTTGTTTGAACTATATATATTTAATAAAAACTTTTTATATATTAAATATGTATGTGTTTGTTTTCAAACCCTTCAAGTGACACTGTAAGTAATAAAATTGATAAAGCAAATGCGGGCTTTTTGCGACAACCTCAAAGTGATATGCATTAACTGAGCAAAATTTATAAAAAACCCAACATGTGCTTGACCTGATAAGTTTGTTGTTTACTGTATTTGTCATATCTAATATATATATACATTTTTTATGGTACGATAAAAAAGAAAAGTCTAAGGTTTTAGGGCGATTATATGTATATAACAAGTTTAAATGAATAATCATAAAAATGAAGGTTTATATACATACATATGTACATATAATTTAAATTGTATTTAGTTACAATAATAAATGTATTCATGTACATATTTATAAAATAAATCCATAAAGCAAATTATAAAAATGAAAGCTTCTATTTTAATGATTGCTTATTTATATACATTAAAATTGTTATTAAATTAAATAATAAACATATTAATATATAAATATGAATTATTAATTTATACATAAAGTAAATCATAAAGCAATTTTGTAAACCAAATCATATATAAGACGCGATCTCTACCCACGACCGCCTCAGTTAAAGTTCTGGTGTCCCATCGTAAATATGTCTAGAATACATATAATCACCAAACTGGTACTTTTGCTTTGTTTCCTTGGATATTCGATAGCCTGTTCCCATAATGGAGGATACGTAAGATGGTACATTTCATACTAGATTTTTACTCAAATAATCTTTAACCCGCCAGTGTCAAACCCATTGGGACTGCTGCTCAGGAAAGTGTATGACGTACCTAAATACGTGTGCCCGGAAAATTAATAACTTTGGATATCCCCTTTACTATGCAGTTCCAGCTAATCGTGTCGATGATTCGGGGAAATTTTAGAATTTTTTTTTAACTTGTGTCATTATACTATGAAAATACCTTTTATTTTTATTCTTTCTATTAATAAATTAAATAATTTTTGTTAAAATTTGTACAAAATGCTTATAACTGAAAAATAAACAAACCTGTCCAAAGCGTTTTTAACCATCACATTGGTTAACTCCCCTGTTATATTTATATTATATTATATTATATTATATTTTTTTACAAAACGGTCAATTGACAATATCTCTTCAATGGCCCAAACTTTAAGAATTTTCAAAGTTGAAATAAAGATAATTAAACGTAGACTTGACTTAAAAACATGCATACATATGAACACTTGCATATTAATACAATTTTGTGGTTCTTTAGAAAGCACAAAAAAAAATTTTTGGGAGTGCCACTGCCAAAAAGTTTCCAAGAAGCGACAGCTCATAAAAGTACTGACCTTGACCAATTAAAATCAAGAGGCCTCACCCAGGAGCCTTTCAACGCTGATTGTTCAAATATTACACGTTCCCGCTTTCAGTTTCTATATCTGAAACCGTTATCGTATCTGAGGCATTGGCATTAAATATTGACAGTGGGAATTTCCAATTATCTCAGGCGTCTTGACACAAATGTAAACCGATTCTTGACTTCAACAAGCAGGGAGGCATGTCCAACAAGCCAAAGGTGTTGCAATTAATTAATGCCACAGGGTCAGAGAGTCAATAATGGTGGGGTTTAAAAGCCAAGTTGGGACCTGAGTTGGTACTCAGTTAACAGTGCGTTAGACGCCGATCTGAAAACACTATGTTGGTCCTCGCATTGGTTGTGCTAGTCGTGGCTGTAAGTAAAGTGTTGATAGCATTTTTTATTACTTACCTTTATTTATATCTTGTTAATGAATTATTATTTCATTTATTAATAGGCTCAAATACAAGCTCTGCCCGCCGGAGTTGATTCGGCTTCAAAGGATACCAAATTGCCTGGAATATCGAAGCCACCCACGCAGCAGCAGCTGAATCCTCTGAATCCGGATGAGATCACTCTGTTCACCAACATGTTCCTCAGCTTATTCCGGGGCGTTGCTGACTACAGAAATCTGGTAGCCGCCGATTCGGTGCAAAGTGTTTGGCAGAGTCCGCCGGTAGTTGACTTTAGCCACCGACTCTTTGCCACCTAGAAGTTTTCCATATGCGATCTGACATCTGTTTTTCACCAACCAACCTGTAAATACAACGATAAAACAAAAATTCTGTTTTCTTTCAATTTGTCCACACCAAAGAAGGGTATATAAAGGAGATCCATAGAGCCTTAGTTAGCAATCCACAATGAAGATTACTACCACAGGTCTTACACTGGTCCTTGTATTTCTGGTTGGTACAATGGCTGTCCAAATGCAACCCAAATATCAAAAGATACCTTATGGAATGGCGGAATTCGGACCCTTTAATGGTCAAAACTTATCACTGGAAATGCCCTTATCTAAAAATCTAACTCAGGTAATTATTATATTTATTGATTATAATATTAATTGCTGAATGTACTAAAAATACATGTATTTACCAGCTAAGTCGTCTGAGTTTGGCCGAAAAATGTGTGCCGTTTAGACGCAGGTGCACGATGGCCGAGCAATGCTGCAGTCTGAAATGCCTGGTTTACATTCAACGTTGCAATGCTTAACCTTCTTGTGAACTTTAAAGAAGAATTATCAACTGAAATAAAATAATACTGCAAAATTATGTGAGCGATATTATTACAAAAATGCCTAAGTGTGTTTTACTTTACAACACTTTTTGTTGAGTTAGTAAGCTTTTGTTGCAAACTTATCGATAAGTCTTGATGTTTTCTGCTTGACATCACCAATTCGCACATCACTAAAAGGACGTTTCCCAGCACTGTATTTGAATTCTTTTTTTCCCGAAGTCGCATTATAATGTCGAATATAATCAAAATGAAAAAAATTAACAACGCTCCAAAGGTGGAAGAGAAACAACAGATAATATTAGAATGCGACTCTATAGATAAAGATGTTGGACGGGTTGTACACAATTTCCTTAAATCTCAGCGGCGTAAGAAGAATGTGAAGGTGGAATGCACCACGATTAAAAAAGAGCCCAACGCGCAGGAGCAGCCGCAGCCGCAGCCAAATCAGCCCATCAAAATCCATATGATGAAAATTGAGTGCGACACCCTAAATCAGGATGTGGACAAGGCTGTGCGAGACTTTTTCAGGTCTTCACCGCCACCAAACAAGAAGCCTCGCCACGCGGTCGAACCGGAAGTCAACAGCAGTCAAATAGTCAGGGAGGATTCGCAGCAGGAACGACAAAATATGCCCTCGGAAGAGTCCTTGGAGGAGCCGCGCTTGATGATTTGCGAGATGCCTCCTCCTACCCAGAGTCTGGAGTAACGAGGAGAAACTGTCAGAAATAAGGAGGAGAAACTTTCAACGATTTCCAGCACACATAAAACACGGATCAAATTTTTCGTACAATTATAAAGAAAACTAAATACATATGTAAACTGAAACATGCAAACATACAACACATATGTATTACGAAATACACATACAAAAGCAATGTACGAAATATGCCAACTTTTGGAAAATCTGAATTAATCCATCTTAAAAAAAATAAATAAATCTGCATCCAAGAAAATTGCAAGCTCGTTCTTTTTTCATTGACATACATACATACACGTACACACACATACATATGTACTAAAGTAACGGGATCTGAGCAGCCATTTGTTTTTGTAGCAGTAAAACATCAATCAGCTGTTGGACGCCAACATAACCCATCCCTTTGGGCAGTGGTGGCGATATTTTCAAAGAAAAATAGCCATTTCTAGCGGGAAAGGCCGCCAAAGATAATATTTTTAAGTTCGCAAAGTTAAATAAAATATACAAATAAATACTTAAATGAGCAATATTCAATGTTGGATTTTTTGAATCCTTCCTATAAGTGTAAAAACATCGATGTGGGAAAAAATACATCTTTTTAAAAAACAGCGATACTATCGATAGTGACATCGATGTTTTTGCATCCCTCACAAAAGAAAAACAAACGAAGGCAAGGAAAAAAGACAACGCAAATTGCGTCTCACAGGAGAACGAAAATAAAAGAAATTTGAGCGAAAATGTCGGAGATTAAGGCGTTGGAACACGCCACTCTAAAGGTGCCATACGAGATGCTGAACAAGCGCTTCCGCTCCGCGCAGAAGATCATCGACCGTGAGGTGGACCAGGTGACCAACGTATCGCGTCAGGTGGAGAAGGCCTTGGAGTGCGAGGGCCCCATCCTGTCGGACGTGACCAAGCTGATGGGCAACGTGGCCCAGAAGCTGCAGGTGCTCAAGCGCAAGGCGGAGGAGAGCATCAACGACGAGCTGAGCGTCACCCAGATTTGCAAGCGCAAGCTGGAGCACCTCAAGGGCATCACACCGCCGAACAGTGTGACGGGCGACTTGTGGCAAGGATCGGTGGACCAGTGGAAGCGCATTCGGCTGGACCGACTGGTCATCGAGCATCTGCTGCGTATGGGCTACTACGAGACTGCCGAGGAGCTGGCCGCCAGGTCGGATGTGCGCCACCTGACCAACCTGGACATATTTCAGACATCGCGCGAAGTGGAGGACGACCTGGCCAGCCACAGCACCACCAAGTGCGTGCTCTGGTGCATCGACAACAAGTCCAAGCTGCGCAAAATCAACTCCACAATTGAGTTCAGCCTGCGGGTGCAGGAGTTCATCGAGCTGGTGCGTCAGAACCAGCGCTTCGAGGCGGTGAAGCACTCGCGCCGCTACTTCCCCGCCTACGAGAAGACTCAGCTGAACGAGATCTGCCACGTGATGGCCCTGCTGGCCTATCCGTCCGATGCCGAGGCGGAGCACTATCGCAAGTACATGGATCCGCAGCGCTGGCAGCAGCTGGTACTGGACTTCCGCCACGAGAACTACCGCCTCTTCCAGCTGTCCAGCACGTCCGTGTTCTCGGCGGCCGTGCAGGCGGGTCTGTCGGCGCTGAAGACGCCCCACTGCTACGCGCAGACCTGCCGCAACCTCAACTGCCCCGTCTGCCAGGAGGATCTCAACCGCATCGCCCTCAAGTTGCCATACTCGCACTGTGTCCAGAGCCGCCTCATCTGCCGCGTGACGGGGCTGCCCCTCAACGAGCACAACCAGCCGATGATGCTGCCCAACGGCCAGATCTTCGGGCAGATGGCTCTGCCAGACATCACCAAAGACGACGGCACCGTGACCTGTCCGGTGACCAATACCAAGTTCTCCAACCCCAAGATCGAAAAGGTCTTTGTGATGTAAGCGGCGGGCGATCGGCCCCCCCTCTCTTCCTCCCCAACCCATCAGCACTACGTTAAGCAAGAAACAACTATATTTTTGAACATGTAACTCCAGAATTATGTCTAATATTATTATTACTATTAATAAGCGACTTGGAGCGCCCCAGAACGCCCTCGATTTGAATTCCGATTTCGATACATCGGCGGTTGAAGCTGCTGCTGCGCATGCGCAGGTCTATTGATTAGTCGACTCCGCCTCCACGGATTGGGCAGAGCAGTCAGTGCGTCGAGGTTGATTAACGCGAACGGCGTAATTCGACCCTTCCATCTCTGAAGTGGCACACTATGCACACCTAACACCACTTACACTTATATTACATTAAAATAAAGATACAATTAAAGGTTAAATCATACAAGAGACCAGTTAACGGTAGTCCAGTTGTCAATTAACGTGAAAATCCCAGCTTTTCGCCACCGGACGGCTGTTGTTATTGTTGAGATCGCGCAGCGCCCCCCTTCCCTCGGGGGAAATTGTGAAAATTTACACCAGAAATCTGTATGACGCCGTTGCAACTCTAGGAGGAACAGCTGCGAACGAGCAACAACAAACCACCAGACCGAGCGCAAGCCAGCGGATACATAAACAAGCTACACACACAGCCCGCTGCAACCCCTCGGAGCCAAAGCTAAACCACCACCACTTGTACCCATCACCACCAACAAAACAACAAAACCTCCGTCGTCGTCGCCGCTCCTCTCTGCTGGATTTAATATTTATATCAACTATCAAGATCCACGGGCTCCGGCAATATGGCACTGGACTTTGTGGCCACCTATAAAGTCCTGGTGCTGGGCGACTCCAATGTGGGCAAGACCTGCATCGTGCACAGATATTGCGATGAGAAGTACTACGACACATACATCTCTACCATAGGTAAGTTGCCCCCAGCCTCAATCTGAAGACAACAGCAGCCGAGAAAGTAGGACTTATGGGGTAACTAAAGTGGGATTATTAAGAAAAGCCAGGGTCAAAGGGATTTTTGATTAAAAATTGCAATAATTGAGGCCATTAACTATCAATTTTAGTACTAAAGGTTACAGTTAAATCATACATAAGTATGATATTCAAAAGATATATTATTTTAACCGCAGCTGTAAGCATACATATGTACACACTATCATCCTTTTATCCCATCTCATCTGCCCCCACAGGTATAGACTTCAAGCAAAAGCTGATTAACCTCGATGGCGTGCCCATAAAACTACAAATCTGGGACACGGCCGGGCAAGAGCGATTCCGAACACTGACCACGGCATACTATCGCGGTGCCATGGGCATCCTGCTCATGTACGATGTGACCAATCTGGAGAGCTACAATAACTTGTCCTACTGGTTGCGCAACATCCAGGAGAACGCCTCGCCCGATGTGGTCAAGGTGCTGGCGGGCAACAAATGCGAATGCTCGGCCACCCAGCGTATGGTGGACAAGGAGAGAGGCGAGAAGGTGGGTTCCCGAGGTGGATTGAATATACCATTGACACTTTGAATCATTTCCAGATTGCCGAGAACTTTGACATGCCCTTCTTCGAGGTGTCGTGCAAGTCGAACATAAATATTGAGGATGCGTTTCTGTCGCTGGCTCGCAAAATTCGCGAACAAAGAGAGCGTCGGGTGAGTAACTTACATGATTATGAAAGATATAGAATATGATATCTAATACTTGATTTTTTTTTTACTAGGGCGACAACTTTGACAACGACGAGAGCAAAGACAAGAAATCACCCGGCTCCAATGGCCTCGGCACCTTTAGTCTCGGCAGTCTCTCCGGCGAGAATCGCTGCACCTGCTAAATACTCATCGATGGATTACGATGCGATCGCAAAACCGCAAAGCCGCATACCGCAAAACCTGAGAACAAGTTGTCCAAAGCTATTGAGCGTTGTGTAGCATTGTAGCCAAGTTCGTGCATAGGCCACCATGATACTGGGGCACTGCGGCGTATTGCATTCTACGTGATGCGTTCAGATTGTGCATTTTAAGGTACACATAGTCCAAGAGAAGATAGCATAAATATTTTAGCATATTCCTGCGAATACATAACGGTCGATTATACATGCATATTGTCTCGATTCCAATAATTATAATCTAATGCTAAATACATTTATACTCATAAGAAACTAAATTGCGCTTTTCATTAAGGGTTTTGAGTGGGGATTAAGGTTAATTCGGTGCAAAACAAGCCCCTTTTCCACAAATTGTTGTGGCAAAACAGCTAAAGTAAGCTTATTAAATTAAATACCATAAAATAAAACATTTTTTTTTTTTTTTTGGCATAACAATAAACAAATTTTATTAACGTTGATCAACCAACTTAATGGCTATAATACGTTGGTTATAAATATGAAAAAAAATAACATGGCACTTAAAGTTGTGTGCTGCTTCCAGGTGAGCCGCTTGTCCAGGATCAGACCCAAGTACTGTGCCTGG
>JAEIIJ010000721.1:0-30331 GCA_018904815.1 Drosophila ogumai
AATATAATTAATTTAAATCAATTTAAAATTTAACTTAATAAACTAAACTGTTTAGGGACTTATACCAGCTATTACAAAATAATCACCGTGCAAGTAAGTTATTAATTATTTTCCTAACCGAATTATCATCCTTCCCCTTTTTTATTACGCTCGTTAGACCATCTCTTATTCCGGATTATGGCCAAATGGGATAAAAAAAGGAGCAAAATATTTGGTAAAAATGTGGCACACGAAATACTTGTCTACCAGTTTTACACATTAGGTATTTAAAAAGTTATTAAGCAAACTTTCAAATTAAATACTCTGGCTTAAATTGTGCGAGGCCCCCGACCTGCACACACGTACATATACATAAACACATATAGTATTTTGGGAGGCACCTAGGGGTGTCCTGGCTGGCACTTGATGCCCGGCCCCCCTCAGTTATTGCATTTTGCATGTGTAAGGAGCGTTGTTTTTGTTATTTTCCCTCAGATTCGGAGGCAAGGAGCACCAAATTAAGGAATTCTGTCTGCGAGAAGTAATTAAAATTGTGAGGACAGCCATTATGCTGACGTTTGACAACTAAATCGGTCTGGAGAAGTGCTTTAATTGAGAGAGTGAGTGCTTGAGTGCTATCCTGGCCAGAAAGTATTATATTCTAAAATATATATGTCGAGATGGCAATTGGAAAATGCAAATGCAGAGCCGACCCCGGTCGGAATGAGATTAAGAATGCATGACATCAATTATAAGAAGTTTTCTTAATTTTCTTCCGCCCATAACTCACATCGGGGCTCCTTCTACATGAAAACTTTTTTCCGACAAGGGCACACACACCCTCAAACACACATATTTTTCTCCGTTTTCACATTTCCACACAGAGCGTCGAGCGCATTTGTTTATTCCTCGATTGCGTACAAACATTTGCATTTGCATAGACAAGTTAAAAGCATCTCCTTTAGCACTTCGCCCCGCCAGGAAATCCTAGAAACACAGTGAGAAAATGTCCTTTCTAATAGGTTTTAAGAAAGTGTTATCCAGAAGATCCTTTTTATGATTTTTGGGGCTCAAAGAAGTAACGAAAGAAATGTGTTATTATTTATAAATAATGTTAGACTTTACATTTAACCCTTTCTTAACAAAATAGTAAAAAAAAGGCTTATCTAGTATGTATTAATCCTCTCCGACCACAGAAAATATTCTACAAAAATTTCCCGTAATTCCCCATAAACTTTCCTTTCTCTGCACACCCAAGGACCCAGAATCAGGAGCAAAACGAACTTCCTGCTGCCTGAATGCGTCTCTGAGTCAATGCAGCTGGCGCTGCAAATGTGTGGAAAAAGTCCTGCCAGCCAGCCAGGCAGTCAGCCTGCCAGCGTCCTGCCTCCATGCGAGATTGCAGATTTCATATGCAAATTTTGCACTTCTTCAGAAAATTATTCAAATTACTTGTGAGCGACAAGAGCGAGTCCTTGCCATGTCCCCTTGATCCACTATCCTGGCCGTCAGCCCCTCCCCCCCGGATGGATGGATATAAACAAAACGAGACACCTTTTTCCCCGGGGCGCCCAAACAAGTCAACAGCCTTGGCCGTTTGACAGCCGCATCGATGGGCTAAATAAAATGTAAATATTGCCCCCATCAATCAGGTAAAGCGGAGGTTCATGGCTTGTAATCCCTTAATATTATTAAATAATTAACACGCATTACTTGGCTGGTTTATGGCAGCTTTGCAACTTTCTCTGCGGAACCCGGAACCTCGCTAGGATTTAGCCATCAAAAGATAAACGCAATTACGGCCCCGAGAAGAGTTGAGTTCCCGAAAATTGAAAGCAAGACAAAAGCCGCGCCGCGAAACATGCAAATTAGCGTGGTGGAGCGCGGCGAACGAGTTAAAGTTCGTTTTGAGCCGAATTTGCATATTTAAATGGCATTCTGCCAGACACTTGACAGTCTAACTGGCAGTTGGTAACATTCACCGTCGTCCTGCGACCTGCCGCCCTGCCGCCCTGTGCTCCTTGATCCTGTCACTCCAGGGCGACGGCATCGGTGACAGTCGTCGGTGCCTTGTCACGTTTCTGTTGCCTCATAAAAGTGAGATTGAATTTTGAACGGGGTGGCCAAGGCAACTCGTGCTGCTGCTGCTGCTCCTTCCCCATGTCCTGCTCCTTCTTGGATTTGGAATTGCCTCAACTTTTCCATCCAGGGTGTCTGCGCTTAATAGGCCACATGAACTTGAACCCAGCGAGCCGCGCAGTGATGCCAACAAACAAACTTTGAAAGCAGTCAAAGTACATCGAAAATGGGTGTTTTTTTTTTATATAAATGAAAAAAGTAAGGCAATAAACTTTAGTCATTAAAAACAAAGTATTTTATTATATTTAAAACAATACAAAATATAAAGATAAAATTAGGTTTCACCATTTAATTGTGAAACTTAAATGTTTCTTAATAGCATTAGGTTTTAGATTTTATTTAAGACAACTTATAAGGTATTTTAAATTAAGAAATATTAATTAAAAAGTGTTTAAATTTAAGTCAAAGAATCTGTAATTATAAACTAAGAAGACGTAAGTAAATCACTGAAAAGTCATGCTGGAAAACACCTTAAAACTTACAAGAAAGTTTTTTAATTAAGGAATATTCATTTAAAAGGGTTCAAACTAAGGTCAAAGAATGTATAATAATTACTAATCTAAGACGTAAATAACACACCGAAAAGCCATGCTGGAAAACAGCTGAAAACTTACAACTTTTTCTTAAATTATATTCAAATAATTTCTTATTTAAAAGCTTAGTAAACACAGCCAACACTGCTCAACGCGAATGATGATGAGACAAAATTGTTGCACACGCGCCAGGATCCCAAGTTAAAGTGAAAGTCGAGCCGAAAGTTTGCGAGGGAAAGGCGGAAGTCATTAACGTCTGGTCTGAGTCGATTTAGTGCCATGTGTGTGTGCTTGTGTGTGTTGTGTGTGTTTTCGGGGTAACTCCTATTTATAACTACTCATCAGGGAAGGACTTGGGTTTGGGTAACCAAAGATGTGCATAATGAAGAGCGAAGGACTGCGGATTTATTTTACGGCCCCGCGGCGATTTAATCCTGGCTGGTGAATCAATGCACTTTCATTTTATCCTTTTTGAGAGTTCAAAGTCATGGCTACCCTCTCGGGTTTCAACAGTTTTAAGCCTTAGGGAAAAAAAAAGAAAAAGTACGAAAAGTGCCTAAAACAGCTTGGTTTCCAAAAAGGGTTGATTGATTTTTAATGCAAATAAGTGGAAGCGATTTCATGTTAAAGCTTTGAGGGGAATTAATTTATTTTCGAGGCTTTGACTTGTTTTTTATATTGAGTAAAATAGGTATAATATGTAAATATTTAATTTAAATATGTTTAATTATTAATTTTTAATAACTCTGCTTATAAATCAAATTTAAAGGCATTATGATACAGAATAAGAAGTTTAAATAAGCATCAATATTATAAATAAAGACCCCGTAGACATCCCTTTTAATTAAATCAAGAAAACTAGCACGTTAATCAACCCCAAATGTCCTTGTATCACTTTACTCAATCCCTCCCAAAGGACGCATCAAACTGTCATTTTCCGGCAACGATACATACCTGCCACCTCGCTACCTGAATTAATGGCCATCAATCAATGTTCAAAATTTTAAAATTTCCATTTGCCGCAACGCAATTGATGTTTTTGGGGAGGAAAACCCGTTAAAATTGAGACCAAATGCTGGCCCAAATCAATGTGCGATGTGTGTCCCAACAGAGACGCGATGTTTGATTGACACAGCGCTAATTGGCAGCCATTCGGGCTGTCCATAATATGGCAGGATTACAGGGATTACGCAACATGCATGCCAAGGGTAACCAGCAGACAGACTCAGCCAAAAAAAAGAAAAATCTAGGAAAAGTCTGGGGCGGAAAATCAAATCACAAACTTGTGGCATAGTTTCGGCTGGTCGAAATAAATCACGACAAGGATTCGACGACAAGGACACTGGGTATGTACACGCAATGATAAATCGAAAAATATTTTCACTTGTTTACACAAAACAATTCGAAGCGACAGACCAACTAGCGGACAGACTGTGGAAGCTTGACAAAAATGTCCGACATCTTCAGACAACTTGGGCTTCTCCTTCTGACCAACAAAACTCAATAAAAAGTTACACAGACTCGTGCAAAGCGTTTTACACTTGGAGGAAAAGTAGGGCCGCTCAAAACAAAGTTTATTTATTATTTAAAATATAATATAGGAGTTGAGCGAAGTTTACTTGGTTTTCTAAAAATGTTTCTTTTCTAATGTTTAGAATATTTAAATATCAACTTTAAATACTTACTAACTTACACTTATATTACATCTTTATTAAATTGTTTTAAATATCTTGCGCTGCCTTATTATTGATCCAAGTTATTCATTTATTTTTCGCCAACTGTAAAAGCTCCTTTTAATGAACGAACAAACAGACGAGCTGCGGAGGATTACGCTGCCAATGGACAGTGACTTCCCAGACGACCCCAGGATCCCCAGGAACCCCCTACCGACCGGCCAACGAATCGAGTTGAGTAAACAACTTGCGCGTCCTTGTCCACTTTTAGTCCTTGCCACCACCACCTCCCACTCCCCGCATTTCAAGTGTTAATTGTGTGCGTGATTTAAGCTTTGCTCGGCGGGACCCCGGCCACCCTCTTGACCAATTCGAATAATTGCTTTTTGATTGAGTTCAATGCTGCGGAGGCTTAACTTAAATTTGAATTCTCAATCTGGTGGCACGCATTGAAGGCTGAACAAGGATATATCTTCACTCCCGACTTGGTCATGTTGTATCCCTTGGAACTACCTCGACCTCGTCGGCCCATAAATAGGGATTATGGTGGAAAAACAGGACTTATACAGACTCCTCAGCGTGATGACAGACGTGGGCTTGGCAAGGTAATGAGGATAATGCTGCCATATCTTAAGGACTATGCCGCCGAGTCCTCCGTGCATGGCATACGATATCTGGCAGAGCCAAAGATGAAGAACTTTGAGAGGTGAGTTGAAGGAGAAATCTAAAGTAATTCTTAAATATTCATTTTTTCATTCAGAATAATTTGGCTGCTGATCCTTGTGGCCACCAGCATAGGCGCCATTGTGGTCTATGTGGACCTTAACGCTCTCTACCAATCAGTACGCATCCAGACCACCATTAAGAACACCATGCTTCCCATTTTCCGAGTGCCTTTTCCCTCCATTGCCCTGTGTCCGCGAAATCGAATGAACTGGTGGATACTGGAGAACGGTGCCGCTGAACACTTTCTGGGACCCAATGCCTCGGATGTCCAGAAGGATGTCTTCATTAGGTTCTTTACTGTGGCAGCAGATCCTCACTTGGCACGCCTCGCAGAGCTGTCGAACTTCTTTCAGAACGAAACTCTAACAGCGAATCTTCACCTGTTGGATGGAGTGGATCTGGCCAAGGTGTACGAATATATACAGTTCAGGTGTCCGGATATGATGCATGCCTGTCGCTGGCGAGGAAATCCTGTCAATTGCTGTGAGGTCTTTGAGCTTCAGTTCACGGAGGCGGGCTTGTGCTATGTCTTTAATACAGCTATAAGTCCGGCATCGCGACAGAGAGAGGTGGGTGTATAATAATTCTTCAATATTGTTTTGTTTATAAAATTTTTTATTATTTTCCTGCAGAAGGAGGACAAATTCTTCCCACTTCGCACTCCCCAGTATGGCGAAGGATCCGGCCTGGATGTCTTTCTGCGACTCAACAGATCTCTCATTCGTCCTGGCAAGCGGGGAGTTAATGTCATGATCAAGCAGCCACAGCAGTGGAGCGACGTCGTCCGCCATGTGCCTCATGAGGCGCACACAAGGATCAGCATAGTGCCACGGCTCACGGTCACCGATGAGCGCACTCGGGCTGTGGGGCCTGTGGCTCGTCGCTGCATCTTCCCGGACGAAATCCATGATCCGTACTATAAGAACCTGCCTGGATTCACCTATTGGGTGGGTAACTGTCGCACCAAGTGCCATCAGGAGCATGTCGTCGATCTGTGCAAGTGTTCGCCACATATTTTCTTTCCCGTAACGGATAAGGGTGAGAAAAATGTAGCTACTATTTTTTGAATTAATTTAAAATATTAATAAAAATATTAATCCTTAATACTATTTTCCCTTTAGATAACTTTACGGTCTGCAAAGCTTCGGACTACAAGTGTCTTTACGATCATCGATGTGAGTAGCGCAAATTTTAATTTAATTTAATTAAATTCCCTAAATTTTAATCCCCTTAGTAACCTTCAGCATTGAACGGCATCCCGACGAAAAGGATTTTGTGGACAATCTGTATAAGGAAAGTATGATCTGCGACTGTTTCACCAGCTGCACTCAGCTAATATATGATCGCGTTTTCACCACAACAACACTGGAGTAAGTTGGGTTTTAATAATAACAAAATAATAATAAATCTGTAAAATATTTATTAGCAATAATGAAACGGATACTGAGGCAGGAACTATGCGTTTGGATATATTTTTTCAGTCCGGTTGGTTTATCCAATATCAGACCACCATGAGATTTACTTTTGTGGAGCTTTTGGGTGGGTTCGACGCATTTTTTAACTTCATTTAATATTATCAATGTTTTTTTTATACGACATTTCAGCAAGTTTTGGTGGTGTTATTGGCCTTTTTCTGGGAGCCTCACTTCTGAGTGCCTTCGAATTGGCCTACTATTTTTCCATTGGCCTCTATTTGTATTTACGAGGTGAAAGAAAAAGAGAAAAACTTAAAAATACAACCATTATTACCATACCTTTTGGCCAGAGAAAAATAACACCCACCAAGAACGTGTATTAGTAGTTTTATTGAGTACAATATCAATGTTTTATAAATAAACAAACAACTTAATAAATAAATGTGTGTTTAAAAGCTACCAAGCATTTTTTCGTTGGTTAAACGGATGTCTGATTTGTCCTTTAGGAGCCGCAGGATGCTCGGCCAGATGACTCACTTCGTTCTTCAAGTAACTCTTAAATTTCCGCCACTTGAGCCGGAATTGTTTATTCAGGACTCGGTAGTATTTGTTGTCATACAGATGCATGGCCAGGCCCACAGTTAGGTAATAAACCAACTCAAAGGCACTGACCATGGAGGCACCCAGGCAAAGGCCAAAGATTCCGCCCAGATTAGCTTTAAATAAATATTAAAATTAATTAGAAAATAGAAAGAATATTAACTTTGGCTTGCCAAAGTTTGTATAGCCTTTGCGGATTATGTTTTGAAATAGCTTTTGTATAGCTTTTTTAGGCAGCTAACTGTATTTTTCTTAAATTTAAAATACTTATTACACCAGTGCGTAAACGTTATATTTTGGGACTGCTGAATTAAAATTCAAAATGGGTATTTTTGATGGATGCCATCTAGCGACATTACAAACCTTGTTTCCGGTATACATTCAGCGCAAAAGTATGCTATGTATTGTCACTTTTGCCTTTTGCGCCCAAAAGATGCACCATTATATGGCCAGACAGCTCAGCCACTCTTGCATTTGGGTTTGATTGCTTTTTAAGTTCATTTTTTTAAACTAACCTTATCAAACTGAGTTCAGAACACCCTATAAAATTTATAAAAAAAAACCAAAACCTAAAAAAAAACTATAACTAACCGTAAAATTCATTGAATTCAATTCTGAAAGCTGTCGTGAGTTAGATTTTCTAAAGCTAATAAATCTTCTACTGAATTGAAATGCATTAATTTTAAGGAAATAAATGTATAACAAATAAATGTATAATAACAACAATGTATATATAAAAAATAATCTATTACCTATTAAGTCAATAATGGTAAATTCCAGACTGGTTCTATACAAAGGCGTAGTTTCCACCTGGTAGTGCACATCCACCTTGAAGAGCTTCTGCTGCGGATCCTTGGGGCTGCAATGGGAGATATTAAAAATAATGCATGGCTAATAGGTCAGAAGTTCCTACAGTCTGTGGGCGGATAGGGGCAGCGTGGTGGTGGCTGTGTAATAATCCAGGAGGTAGCAGTTCACCAAACAGGAACAGGTCATTCCTGGCTTTGTGGCACTGAAAAGGGCATCCTCATCACGGCGTTTGTCATAGCTGAAAATGTCTGTAAGGAATTGAAGGACATTTATCCTGAAAGGAGTTAATCCTTACAAATCAGTCTTACCATTGTGACGGGCCAAGCAACGGAGACTGGATGCATCGCATTCTTTGACTGAAAGGGGAAAACAAAAAATTATATTTTTTAAAGGGTAAATGATTGCACAAAGGCAACACCAGGAGTACCTAACTAACTTTATATATATATTATATATAAGATATCTTAAATTATAATTAAAAAACTCACCCCTATTGTTATACAAAAAGAAAATAGGCAGCGAGCAGTTGCAGAGCTGAACCAAATAGGATTCGTGGCACCTATTCAGGCAATTAGTGAGCTGAAAGTGTTTTCCATACTTCTTGGCCGCGTCATGGGTGTCCAGCTCAACTTGCTCGTCCGCAAAGAGGCAGTTCCTCCGCTCCGGCGGAATACTACGAGTGGAATCATCCGTCCAAGTGAGATCCGGACGAACGGTGACATAAGTCTCCGTGTTTTGGGTCATTGAGTACACAACATTAGACAACTGATCTGGTTTCTTAATCATTATCTGGTGGGACATATATAAATATATAGGAAAATCACATTAAAAGGTTTCCAAAAAATAATGAAAACTTAACTTTAGAAATCGAAGGAAATTAAATAAAATTGTTAAATTGTTCATTTCAGTCACGGAATATGACATTGAATGGGATATTAAATATTTAAAGATATATTATATCCTTTAAACAGTTTTCTTACATAGACATTATCATTTGCCTGCGAATCCGGTCTCTTGAAGGTCTCGTTGATGACCAGATCAAAGTTTAAGCCTGTGCTCTGGCCCGCTTTGGCATTGTGCCTGGGGTAGAATTTAACGCCCTCCTTTTCCCTGATAGCCTTGGAACGCGGGGAAAGTTCCGAATTGAAGACTAGACAAATTCCAAATTCCGTCTTCTCTGGGATAAAAAACTCGCAACAGTCAAAGGCTGAGCCACGCCACAGGCAGGACTTTGGCACCAAAATTTCCTCACAGCGCAGGGTCAAAAATATGGCCAAATCAGTGAGGTTCACAAAATTCACAGCCTCCAGATTATCGTCATCCAGCTGGGCCAAGGTAGCCATGTAGCTGCCAAAGCGAAGGGTCTCCAAGCGGGAAACCAGGACAGTGAAACTCTCGACCAGCTCCACGCTGGAGTTTACTGGCAGGAACTCCTGCTTGGCCGCCTCCAACTTGCTCCAATTGATGCGATTGTCCGTGCAGATTCCCACGGCAGGAAATTGAACCAGAAACACGGGATACTGCGGATCATGGACCACAGTCTGCAGCTTCTGGGACACAAAGCGCTCCGAGAGCAGCAGATAAAAGAAGCAGGACAGCCCGACGCTAATGATGAGGAGCACACTCCAAATGAGTCTGACGAGGAGGAATTAAATACCATAATTGTGAAAATTATATTACCTCTTACTCACCTCTCCACATTATGCAACTGGGGATCGTACAAATAGCGGACGCAGTGGATCGTGGACTTTTCACAGTAGCTCCGAAAGTACTCCCTCAGCAGGTCTAAAAAGGTCTTGTTAGCGGCAGCCACACTGCCTGCTGCCTCGAACGATTTGCGAGCGATAGCACCTTTGGCCATACCGGGGAATCACTCAATCACACTGAGCTTTTCCCGGGAATCCGGGGAACCCTTTTATGGCCGCAGACTTTGCCTCTGGACATCCATTACGGCTCACAAGCTCTGTAATTGAGTAGTTATGTTTCCGTCGGCCAATTGATAAGCGCCAACAGAAGTGGCTGTTTGGCTCATTGATTAGCAGCAGTCGAACTGCCAATTAGCCATGAGTTTCCCACAGTTTCGGTTTGGACGCCGTCGCGAAATGAGTCAAGTTGCGTGGAAGCCCGATGATAATGATGATGACCCCGAGGACATCAAGAAGGGGAAGAAAAAGCCAGAGAGTTCATTCATTTCGGTCAGGAGGTGAGTTTATAGAATTATAACAAGAAAGTTTTCTAATAATAAGGGAGTGTTAGGAATATAAATAAATTATAGAGAGAGTCGAAGAAGTACCTAAAACCAAAAACATTTTAATAATTAGATAAGTTAGTTGCCAAAACTAGCTTTGAGGACAGCTAGAAAAATGCAGGATTTATACAAATTGCTCTCCGTGACGAATTTCTACTTCTGTAGAAGTCGTCCATATCTTATTTTCCACCTCTTCTGAATTTGTATAATTATTTTTATAAATATTTGTAAAGGTACGCTCGCATTCCCCTAAAAATAATCGCCGCCATAGCCACTGTCTATGTGTGTGTGCTCTCCTCGGAAAGGTATTTCTACTACTGGGTGCAGACCACCATCGAACGCACCGACATGCATGTGTCGGAGATCCATTTTCCAGCCGTGACCATTATCCCCATGAACTTTACTAGCTTGAATCGATCGGAGAAGTCGGTGCGATACGAAAGGGCCTTCAATCTGGTGCAATCCGTGATTTGGCAGACTCCGGTGGCCGCTCGCTTGAGGGAGGAGAACTTTACAGAGTTCAGCGATCTCGATGACATCAGCATAACATCGTGGGGCATCTACGCCTCTTGGCAGCTGAATTGCCAGTTCTTCTTCACCGAGTGCCAGTGGCGAAGGAAGCCGGTGAACTGCTGTGACATCTTTCGCCCGGGAACGACATTCAACGGATTCGCTTTTGTATTTAACACCGAAATCCTCTCGGATAGGGATCCCACCTGGCCGTGGTCGGTGGCTGCTTCGGGATCTCAGAGTGGTCTTAATGTGAAGATCAGGCGGAAGCAGAAACTGTATACTGTAAATACGTTGGGGGTGAGATTCTATTAGTTTTTTTTACAATTTTCTTATAATTTTAATTGATTTATCCCAGGTTATTATCCATGAACCCGAGCAGTACCTGGGCATGGGCATTGACTACTCCTCGGAAGATCGCATTGTGGTGCCGGTGGAGCCTCTAAGTTTCTCAGCCGAGGAAGACGTCAAAGCCCGTCCCATTTCCATGAGGCGTTGTTACTTTGAGGTGAAAATAATAGAAATACTTTTAACTAAATATATAAATAACTTGATTAATAATATTCCCCTTTAGGCTGAAATCACTACAGACGTATCCCGTTCGAGGTGCATTTACAATTGTCATGTCAACTACATTCTGAACAAATGCAACTGCACAATTAATTTTCCAGTGCATGCCAGGTCGAGCCTAGAAAATATTACCGAAACCTCTGACCCATCAGGCCTTAGGCTTTGTGGTGTGCCAGATCTATCTTGCTTTAATAAGCATAGATGTAAGGCCTCTATAAATATTTGAAATATTCTTTAATTAAATTAATTAATCCCCATTAGTAACCCTTTTCTCTATGAGCAACATCATCGAGGAGTCCCGGGACAACCAGTTTACCACCGTTGACTGTGGCTGCTTTCCCCAGTGCGATCACACCCAGTACCACACCTCCACCTACACCGAGAAAATGAGTACCCTCACCAGCCATGCCTCGGAGATCGAGATAGACGTGTACTTTCAGGAGGAGACCCTCTTCTCCTACCGCTCCATGCTGCGCTTCACCCTCATCGATCTGATGGGTAAGAGTCGAGTCCTCCCTCCCTTTGAATTTTTCGATTTGAATCGTTTTGTGTGGCGCAGTTTCCTTTGGAGGAATAGCTGGCCTGATCATGGGCATCTCGGTGCTGGGCGGAGTGAATGCCTTCCTGGATCGCTTTGCCTGCTGTCGTCTTCCTAATGGCTCCTAGACGCAGTCACAAACAGCTGCTTTCCCACGTTTTACCTGTGCCAACCTGTAATCAAATCACAAACCTCTTCTTTGCCTGGTTCTTGGGATACAAACACACATAAATAAATAAATAAATCCAAGCACAAAAGAAAACAAAGGAAATCGTATAGCTACCTGCAAGGGCAGTGGAAAATTTCTGGATTTACTAAGAACATTCGGGAGTATCGAATGCATATTCCAATTTACAATAAATAAGCAGGGTTCTCTTGCGTCTTAAAAAATATATAGAAAGCTTAAAGGTTTGGGGAATACAAAATATAATAAAATATTTCAAGAAAACAAAACTATAAACTTTTTTATATTTAATATATACTTATTGTTTTTTCGTGTGTAATTAAACAATCCCCACATGTTCTGAGTTTGCTAAACATTTTTAAAACTTGTATTAATTAGACAAAAAAGGAAAGCAGTTTAATAAATTTAATAAATTTGAGAGATTAAAGGGGAGGAATCGCCTTATCAGGGGACAGAGTCGGAGCCAGCTGCTTAGGTTATCAGATGGCATCAACACGTCCATTGTTGTCCACTTGGGCACATCACAAGAGCATTAACAAAGGAGGAGAGAGCATAATCTATCGGCATATATTTCGGGCACTTCCCTTGGGAGACCGCGCAGGTACCAAGTCCACCATCGGAGCTCGGGAATCGGACCCCGCCCGAGGGGGTATAAATAGCGGCTGTCTGGGCCTCGACAGACACAGTCTTCGCTCGATCGTTGAACCAGCCGCTGAAAGAAATCCCAGAATTATGAAGGTCTTCGTTGCCATCTGTGTGCTGATTAGCCTTGGCCTGGTGAGTGATCCCTGAACCGACCTAGAAAACGGTCGCCTCTGCCTTTAATAATTTAAATCTAATCAATGGCTTTCCCTTTAATTGCAGGCCTCGGCTGACTACCGCCTGAGGAATCGCAGCGACATGCTCACCTACCGCGAGGAGTGCGTCAAGGAGCTGGCCGTCCCGGCTGATCTCGTGGAGAAGTACCAGAAGTGGGAGTATCCCAACGATTCCACCACCCAGTGCTACATCAAGTGCGTCTTCACCAAGTGGGAGCTCTTCGACAAGACCACCGGCTTCAATGTGGAGAACATCCACCAGCAGCTGGTGGGCCATGGCGCCGATCACAACGAGGCCTTCCACGGCAAACTGGCCGGCTGTGTGGACAACAACGAGCAGGGATCCAATGCCTGCGAGTGGGCCTATCGCGGTGCCACCTGCCTGCTGCGAGAGAACCTGGCCCAGATCCAGAAGAGCCTGGCCCCCAAGGCCTAAGTAGGGACTTGAACTGATTTAAGCATTAATTTTAGTAATAAACTCTTTGATTTTCGTGAAACTTTAAGAGAAAATATATTTTTTATTGCTTGGTTTAATGTTTTAAAGATTTAAAGTGTTTGAGTATTCCTTTAAATTGTAGAATATCTTCAGATTATTTATAAGTAAGATGAATATCTTATCAGCCTCAAGCCGGACCTGTGCCTTTTTTTATCAGAAGGCATCAACACCTCCATTGTTGTCCACTTGGTGCTCTAAGTGCTCTCGTGACAAAGTAACCAAGTGCCCCATCCGCTGGTATATGTATCTTGGCTCTATCTTTGGAGCAGCCAGTCAACGCCGGAAATCCCAGAAGAAATGAACACCCTACTGGCCATCTGTGTGCTTATAGGCCTTAGCTTGGTGAGTCTTTTATCCTGGTTAATTAATTAAAACTTTCTGTCTTTTCCTTGGATCCCAGGCCCTGGCTGACTACAGGCGGCGGAATCGCCATGACGTGCTCACCTACCGCGAGGAGTGCTTCAAGGAGCTGGACTTGCCCGCCGATCTCGTGGAGAAGTTCAAGAAGCTGGAGTATCCGAACGAAACCCAGACCCAGTGCTATTTCCAGTGCGTCTTCTCCAAGTGGGAGCTGTTCAACAACCAGACTGGCTTCAATGTGGACAACATACACCAGCAGCTGGTGAACCATCCCACCGATAACAATGAGGCCTTCCAGGACAGCCTTGCCGGCTGTGTGGACAAGAATGAGCAGGGCTCCAGCGCCTGTGAGTGGGCCTATCGCGGGGCCACCTGCTTGCTGCGGGAGAACCTGGCAGAGATTCAGAAGAGCCTGGCCCCGAAGGACTCGAACTAATTTAAGCCTTGATTTAGCTGATAAACTTATTGGCTTTGCTAGCTGGTATTTATTTTCTGTTAGTAGAATATGAACATTAAGTGTATTTTATAGTTTTCCTCACACCTCCTGGTTTAATGGCTAAAGAAACCGAAACCCCCCTTGTTAAGGTGAAAACTTTGTCGAAACTTTGCTCATTCGTCATGTTGCTGTACACCAGGGAACTTGTGGCGCCGCGTCCTCCCGACCAGGGCCTGCTCCGCTTCGACAAGAAGCCACCTGGGCTGAAGTATCGGGAGAAGTTGCGCCTCTCCTTTGCCCACTCCACCATCCATGGGATGCAGCACGTCTTCGGGGAGCGGCATCTGTGGCAACGCATCCTGTGGCTCACCATTGTCCTGGTGGCGGGAATTACCGCCTTCAGTTTGTATTCCATGCTGAGGCATCGCCACGCCGAGCAGCAACTGGTCAGCCTGATAGACACCACCCAGTTGCCAGTGTACCACATACATTTCCCTGCCATTGGCATCTGTCCCTGGGGTCATGTCAACTGGCAGAGAGCCCCGAGTGCCGCACTGCGGTTTCTCCCCCGGAATTCGGATAAGGAGCTGCTGGAGACATTCCGTCAGTTCCTGGTGCTCCTGGAGCTCACCTCGTTTTCCCACTTTAACAGGGCCACGGACTTGACAACGAGGAATCTGACTGGATTGGCTTCGCTGAGAATGATAACCATTATCAACTACCTCGCCTACCGCTGCGATGAGCTCTTCGTCACCGATTCCTGCGTCTTCGACGAGACCCCCTACGACTGCTGCAAGCTATTTGTGCCGGAGCAAACGGAGAAGGGCCAGTGCTTGGTGTTCAACTCCCTGATCTCGGATCAGTCGCAAAAGAAGCAGCTGACCAATAAGTTTTATCCGTACAGATTGAGCACGGCTGGCGAGGATTCCGGACTGAAGTTCACTCTCAATGCCAGTCATGCCCTGGTGCGGGATGGCCTTAGGTTGCCATTTGCAGTGAATGTAAGTGGGGGTCATTTTGAGGGTCTCTTGTGAGAGCTACAAATGGGTTTTATCCCTCCCTCAGCTCATGATCAAGGAGCCCCGTCAATGGTCCACGGAAATGATGTATCACCTGTACCCCGACACGGAGAACTTTGTGGCCGTGCATCCCTTGGTTACGGAAACCTCCCCCAACACCTATGAAATGAGTCCGGAAAAGAGGCGTTGTTACTTCGATGTGAGTTTATGTTAGAAACAATGAATCCTTTGATTATTTCTTCATTATAACCCAACTAGAACGAGCGCAATCCGTACTTCCTGAACACCACGCTGACCTATAATAGAGATAATTGCCTGGCTGTGTGCCTTCACCAGGCCGTGCTCAGGACCTGCAATTGCTCCATGCCGGTTTTCCTCCCTCCCATAGGTAAGAACTCCCAACTTTATCTGCTCAACTATCAGCTCTTGTCACCTTCAGAGGGCATTCGTGAGTGCGGCATAGAGGATGCCCAGTGCCTGGGCATCAATGCTGATATTTTTAGCTACGTGAAGACTGGCGACCAGGACAAGTACATCAACGACTCGCGACGCGGACACTTTTGCCATTGCCCCGACAACTGCAATTCGCTGCAGTACAAAATGACGCTCAATGTGAGGAAATTGGATTAGTAAGTTGATCTCCAAATTTCTTAATTAAATTCAAAGGAAACTGTATTTCCTACAGTCCCAAAAACTCCACGGAGCGCCTAATCAAGGCCCAGATATACTACGGCCAACGGGTGATGACCAAAATCGTGACCAAACTCAAGTACACCCATCTGGATTTGCTTGCCAACTTTGGCGGCATCGTCAGCCTCTACATGGGGGCCTCCGCCCTGAGTTTTGTGGAGTTTTTCCTGGTTTTGGGAAAGCTGCTGTGGGCGCTCATCAAAGATGTCAAGGAGGGTCTTAATTCATATATTTAATTATAAAAGATGAAGTAACAGGATTACTTCTGCTTGGTTTCCTGATCCGTGGGGTAACGTATGTAGATGGCCGGATGCGGCACAGTGGCCGGCGCCTCGGAGAGCAGATCCATGTAGGAGCAGCCGATGGCCAGGGCGCTGCCATCGCTGCTAAAGTTAAGCGTGGAAATGGAGGTGTCGTATTCGTGGAACTGGCACAGGCGCTTCTTGTTGAACCCGTCCCAGATGTTCACGATGCCATCGGAGCCGCCAGTGGCAAAGGTCTGGTACACATTGTGGAAGCTCAGCGCATTGACGGGATAGATTTGCTCTATGCCATTTTCCTTGTTGCGGTGGCACTTGAAGGCGAACTTGCGGCGCTGCACCTCCGGATCGTGGTCCAGATACTCGACAGCCACGCGGCCCTCAATGGAGGACATGACGTAGCCCTCCTTGTTGGGGAAGAGCCGGATGCAGCGCGTCTGGAACTTCAGGGAGGACTCGCGCTTCATGATGTAGCTGTCCATTTTGCGCAGGTCCCAGATGAGCACCTTGCGATCCGCTGTGGCCACCACGATCTTCTCGTCGATGACGGACATCGAGTACACCTTGCCGTTGTTCTGCTCGTAGGTGCCGACGCAGCGCTTCTCGCGCATATCCCACAGTTTGATGGTCTTGTCCCAGCTGCCGGTGAGGATGCCGTTTACAAACTCGGCATACTCCACGCACCTAATGGGCTCCTCGTGCGCCCCCACCACGTTCTCCGCCTGCGTGTTCACATCGAACAGGCGCACCTGCCCGTCCAGGGAGCCGCTCACCACGTGCACAATGTCCTGGAAAGGGAAGGATTAGCTGGAGATTCGGGCTAAGGCTGTGGCACTCTACTCACCATGAAGGCGCAGTCCAGGATGGGCGCTTCCTTGAGGAACTTCTGACGCATCTGGTTGGCCGGCACATCGTAGAAGCGCAAGGTGCCGTCCCAGGAGGACGCCGCCATGTACTGGTTCGATTCGGGGCCAAACTTCACCGCCGAGATCAGGTCCTCGGGCGGACTGCTCAACTTGAACTCTGGGGGACGCATTTTGTCAAGTCAAAGGGGTATAACAGCAACAAATACAGCGAACAATCAAACAAAATGATTTTTAAATGCAAAAAAAGCGGAAAAATTGGCCAGTGTGACCCCAAAATACTTGCAGCAGTGTGACCACACCGAGCTATGTGCTATGCTGGAAAAACATCGATTTTGGTATATTTGTATGCTGTTATACAAGGGTTCAAAACTTTGATGACAATTCGGTGGTTAACCTCTCTAAAAAACGGTGAGTTGACTTTACAACAGAGTTTCGATTAATATTGTTATTGATTTTAAATTTTGTCCTATATATATAGGAAAGAGAATAGAAGTAGGAGTGCGCCACACACATGCAGCATATAAAAGTGGGAAAGAAATAAAGCCAAGTCCATATTAATTGATTAAAGTTGTTATACAAAAATTAATTAATATAGAAAAACAATACATCGAGTTTACCCAGTAAGAAAAAAAAATAACGCACGCTCTTCAATAACATTAATATATTTACTAGTTCAAGTCCAACAAAAACATCTACTAAACTACAAAGATCCGTTTGCATATCCTCAAAAATCAAGAAAATATTACTACAAATATTTGGTTTACACTAAGCTACTGGGATGGGGAACACAGACGCACTGAAATGGCATCTAGGCGTCGTTATGGAAGTACTAAATTTGGTGGTTCATGTTTTTCCTTTCTTTCTTTTCATGGGACTCCCCCACTTGAGCATTGGCCACTACTCCTGCTGGCTTCACTTGGTTTTCTTGCGAAAGGAACGCTGATCCGGCGCCGCAGGACCATCGTCCGCCGTGCTCAGCGCAATGGCAAACTGGGCGGCATAGTAGGTGATCATGATCTGGAGACGGGCACCGGGCAGGGGCACGCCCATGAACATGGTGACCGCGATGAGGGCGTCGGAGATAACAAACAAAACGGCCCCGATGGCACAGAACACGGCTAGGAAGCTTCTGGCATCCACGGCGCGGGCTAGGGATCGCCACAGCATGGTGGTGATCAGGAAACAGTAGATGGGCACGCCGATGATTAGAATTTCGTCCAGTTTTTGGTGAACAAAGTAGACGACTGCAAAGAAGAGAGATATTTAATATTAATAATTAATAAAGTCTAAAGAAATAATTATATTTTTCAATTTATTAAACTTGCTAATTTTTTCTAGTTTCTCCCTTTAAAAACTTACAAAGTGAAACAACCACATAGAGTCCCAATCCGATTAGCCACTTCACTGGCTTCCAGCCAAAGGCGCTGACATAGAAGACATGCGCCACGCCAAAGGATATCATGCCAAAGGGAAACAGGTTCACATTGAGCAAGGCATCACCGCCGCAAGAGAAGATCAGGCCCAACAGGATCCACAGAGAGCGGCGGTATCTGGAATGATTTAGAGAACTTTGAGTATTATGTTTGCTTTAAGTGTAAAAAGAACCTACTCCTTCTTGAGAGAGAAGCCCTTGGCCACCACGTAGAACATCAGGGCGACAATGGGCAGACACTTCAGCACTGTGGTCCATAGCTCACCCTGGGGATCCCGGCGAACCAGCGAGAAGTACAGGATGAGGGTGACCAGAAAGGGCAGCAATTTGGGAGCCTGTGTCCTGGCCTTTAAGGTGGGTAAGATAAATAATTTTCAATTAAATATTAAAAATACATCAATTTAAATTATTAATATGTATTTTCTGCTCCTCAAACATAGCTTATTTTAAAATTGAAAATCTCTAGAGATACCGCAGGTTCCTTGGGTCAGGAAATAGCCCCAGCCATTATCTCTAATCTTAACCATGGTGGGTCCAAAATACACCCAACCACACCACCGATTAAGAAAATCGAACGTTTTTCAGCTCAGATTAGATTAAGGCCTTTCGGTTTGGGGTTTCTATAGCTTTGGCTTTGGCTTTGGCTTGTCCCTCGTCAAACATTTATGGTTTATGGTTTATGGAGGATGTTAATTTGCATGCCATTAGTGCCTAGTTATGAATAACTAGTAGGTTGGGGGTGTAAAAGCGGGTGCAACTTTCGCTTTCTGTGCAGGAGCTTTCAGAGCTCTCCAGAGGAATGCAGAGAGATGGATGGCAAGATGGCCAAGTGGCCAGAAAGGCAGTGTGTGCAAGGTCAAGGACAAAGCTTTACATTCTTTTTATAGACCCACTTTCAGCGGTTAGATAAAGCATCCGCAGTACATAATGGAGGTTATAACCATAACTCACAAAATATTTATGTAAAGATGGGATGTTTAGAAATTAGAAAACTGGTATTATTTTTTCTTATTTTTGAGACAAAACAAAGGTGGAAATACTTTATTGTAAATGCAAATAATAAAACAAGGGTTCACATAACCAATCTGGAAGCAAGCAGGCATCAGCAAATATCTAATTTAAATTAATTAAATGGTATGCCAGACTACAAACTTCTACCTTTTATGGTAAATATTGAACTTATTTAGTATTACACAAGCTTGTTTAAAGTGCAGGTGATATAATATTATATATTTCGTTTATTTATATAATAATAAATTATCAAAAAACATGAGACATGAGAAGAAATGATCAACCAACAACAAAAGAATATTTAAATGATAAGTAAGCAAATACCAGCACATGTATAAAAACATTTAATTTATTTTATCTGTTTTCGTTTTGTAAAATATATATATATATTTCTTTTTATAAATAACTTTATTTCTACAGGCAACAAAGGTTGCAATTTTAAACACAGACTTAAACCTCCGGAATCACTTACGAATCGCCCGAAATCGTTCATTGCGGCTGGTAATTAGTGCAAATTACAACTATTAAGTCTAGTTAAAAGTCTGTCCAAGCTGCACTTTCACACGATTCCGGTACCATATATATATATACCATATATACAGTATCACAAGCGATACGAGCGCGGAATCAAAAATAAACAAAAACTAGCCGCCACCCCGCGAATGTTGAATGGAAAAGCTGGGCAAGAAAACAATGCTAATAATACTTAATAATAATAAGGTGGAAAGTGAACACGTTGCGAGCGGCACGGGCAACGTCAATAAACTGAAACCGAAACCGAAAACTGAAGCGTAGCGTATAAATTTTCGATTCGCTGGACAAAAGTTTCTGCGTTCTGGAGAGAACTCGCTCGGTCGGACATGTGGTGTGCAGCATGTGTATGCAGCATTCTGCAGATACACAGATACACGAGTCGAGGAGGGGCAGATTGATTATTTTTTCACCTTTTTGTTATTATCACAGAGCACCTAGAGAGGGAGAGCTGAGAGCTGGTAGCTTTGCTCACGCAACAGGTTAATTGAGAGACTGAAAACTGACCGCCGAGAAAGCTCACGAAATCTCACGAAATTCTATCCCAAAGATACACATGCGCAGTGGCTGGCCCTCTCCCTGTATCTTTTCCAAAACAAAGCAACAATCTCTGCACACACTTTCACTTCGGCCGAAGCTTTCACTCTGGAGAAGCTACATGTAGCTTTCGTTGGGCCAAAAACTTTTTCGCCAGCTTATTTTGGCCAAAAAGTTCATTCCCTTACGAGTTGTGGCATTTTTCAGGCGTGCGGAAAAATTCCCCAACAGTCACGAAGAATTTCCACTGAAATTTAAGATCAGAAAAGTGCTAAAAATCTAAATATTTAAAAACCACGGTAAGTCCAAGTGTGGAGCCTGAAAGTATGCTCAAAGTAAAGGTGGAAAGTGTGGAAAGACCTCCCCCAAGGGGGAAAACCTTGTGGCAGGAGTGTGGAAAATTGTGTATCCCTCGGACCCCACACAAGGGCTTCCTGTAAGCAAATATACACACTCCTGTAAAGGCCAAGGAGGCGAGGTGGTGAAAATTAAAGCAAGTGTCCAGAGTGACACACATAGGGCGAGAAAGCGCCCACCAGCTGTTGTGGCAAATGGTGTACACTCCTCATAAATGCCATAAATTATGCAAAGTAAAATTATGGTAATGCCCCGGGCCAGAAAAAGCAAGAGTGCGCGAGCCTTGCCAAGAAAGGCTGACGGGCACACACACACTTGACCTCCAAGGAAAGCCCAGAGCCAAGACAGGGGGACAGACACTCGAGATACTGCAGGGACATGGAAATGGACGTGGACGTGGGCTCACGTACCAGAGACATCCTCCCACAAAGCCTCCCCACCGCACAAGTGCACGTTGAACTTGAGAAAATATATATTTTTCGCCCCAAATCGATGGCAGAATCTCCAAGGAACACCCCACATCAAACTGGGTTGCACTTAAATTAGGAAAATCGTTGATAGGTTGTTTGAAAAGTACTAGGACTATCTTGAGGGGGATTAGAAGTTGAGATTTTAATTAGGTTTATTTGGGGACATTATGCAACACAGAGGTGACCTTAAAATCTTTAAATGTGTGAAATCTCTTTGATTAGTTTTAGTTTGTATAAATAATAGATATAAATTTAAGATTTCAGTTAGTTTTTATCTTGAAAACAAAAAGTTTTTTTGTACATTTCTTTTGGCTTTGAAATATTTTATAATAGTTCCTTATGCTTCACGGGAATTATTTAATTCAAGACCTTCGAAAACATTAAATTTTAAATTAAATTTAAAAATGCCATAACTAAACATGAAAGATAATAACCTGCTTAAGTAGATTGGTAACCACTTCGCGGTAGTATTTTTATTTTCTTTTTCAAAATTCAATTGGTTGCCAATAATTGAGTTATCCCTACTAAACCCCCGGTAAAATCCCCAAAATAGATCGACTAGAAGCGGCAGCCAGCAGCAGCACGCGACATGGCGTGTCCCTTCTTCCGGCGAGCGGACTCGCTAACACGCCAGCCCTCGGTTATCGCCGAGCCTGGTGCCCATTGGGCCCTGGAGGATGAGGACGTCTCGGACGACGCTCTGACCCTCACGCACCTGCAAATGGCCATCCAGCTGCTGACGGCGCCTTCGAACGAGGATCTCAACACGGCCGTCACCTCGCTGATAGCCAAGTATCGCCAGAACTGGCCCAACATACACAAGCTGTGAGTGCAATCCCTTCCAGAAACTGACATCTAATACTGGAGTGCAATTTCCGTAGAAAATTGGATCCTCAGACCTTCAAGAGCTGCGCCAACTATGACTACTTGGCCGACATCCAGGAGCTGCTCCTCAAGATGGACGCGGCGAGTGCCAGCGAGATCCTGGTGCTTCTGGGTGAGGAGCTAATAACCTGCTGCTGCACGGGAATCATTGAGCGGGCCTTCCGCTGTCTGGGAACTGATCTGCAGGAGTTCCTGGGCTCCCTTGATGGGGTCTACGATGTGCTCAAGCTGCAGGAGGTGAGTTGCCTTAATCTTTGCCCATAATATACCCCTAAAAATGGTTACAACGATACCCAGGAGGATGTGACCGACACTGGCTTTGTGTGCGCCGGCGAGGGAGAGCTAATCTTCACCTCGGAGCGTCCGGTCATTGCCTGGCTGCTCCTGGGCTCCCTGAAGGCCCTCACCCGGATGCTGTACAAGGTGGATGTGAACATCAAGATCGAGCCTGTGGAGGGCGATGCCCGGCGCTATCGCTACCTGTTCTCGCTGGTCAAGGACAACGCCCAGACCATGCTGATGGGTCGGCCCACCCTGGTGAGCAAGACCATACCGCAGACGGTGCAGAGGAGCAACTCGAGCAACGCCTCCGACCTGCAGATGAACTCGTCGAGCTTCTGCAAGATGTTCCCCTGGCACTTCATCATGAACGAGCAGCTGGAGCTGGTGCAGCTGGGCAGGGGCTTCAGCAAGCTGTACAAGCCCTACCTGGCGGACTTTGGCTGCCAGGCCAGCACCTACTTCGACTTCAAGCGGCCCAAGGGACTGACCATGAAGTTCCGGGACATAGTTAGGCGCACCTACACGCCCTTCCTGATCGGCTTGAA
Source organism: Drosophila ogumai (assembly GCA_018904815.1). Classification (NCBI taxonomy): domain Eukaryota; kingdom Metazoa; phylum Arthropoda; class Insecta; order Diptera; family Drosophilidae; genus Drosophila; species Drosophila ogumai. The sequence continues at coordinate 22,921 of JAEIIJ010000721.1, forward strand.
CAGTCCTCCGGGAGTGTCCGACTTCCCGGCCATCGGCTTGGAGATCAAGGGCCAGATGGTGCACTGCCCGGAGTCCAACTCGCTGCTCTTCATTGGCTCACCCTTCCTGGACGGCCTGGACGGACTCACTTGCAATGGGCTCTTCATATCGGATATACCGCTCCATGACGCCACCCGGGAGGTGATCCTGGTGGGTGAGCAGGCTCGGGCTCAGGATGGCCTGCGCCGGCGCATGGACAAGCTGAAGAGCAGCATCGAGGAGGCCAATTCGGCGGTGACCAAGGAGCGGAAGAAGAACGTCAGCCTGCTGCACCTCATCTTCCCCGCTGAGATCGCCGAGAAGCTCTGGCTGGGCTCGTCCATCGATGCCAAGACCTATCCGGATGTGACGATCCTCTTCAGCGACATTGTGGGCTTCACCAGCATCTGCTCGCGGGCCACGCCCTTCATGGTGATAAGCATGCTGGAGGGGCTGTACAAGGACTTTGATGAGTTCTGCGACTTCTTCGATGTGTACAAGGTGGAGACCATCGGGGATGCCTACTGCGTGGCCAGTGGCCTCCACCGCGCCTCCATATACGACGCCCACAAGGTGGCCTGGATGGCCCTAAAGATGATCGATGCCTGCTCGAAGCACATCACCCACGACGGCGAGCAAATCAAAATGAGGATTGGCCTGCACACCGGCACTGTGCTGGCCGGCGTGGTGGGCAGGAAGATGCCCAGGTACTGCCTCTTCGGGCACAGCGTCACCATTGCCAACAAGTTTGAGTCGGGAAGTGAGGCCCTGAAGATCAACGTTAGTCCCACTACCAAGGAGTAAGGATATATCTAGATTTATCAAGGAGTATCTGCTGACTTGTAATCCTTTCCAGGTGGCTGACCAAGCACGAGGGCTTCGACTTTGACCTGCAGCCGCGCGATCCTGCGTTCCTGCCCAAGGAGTTCCCCAATCCTGAAGGCAGCGAGACCTGCTACTTCCTCGAGGGCTATCGCAATCCGGCCCTGGACAGCGAATTGCCGCTGGTGGAGCACATCAATGCGGCCATGAAGACCATATCCGAGGGCGGCGATGCCTAGGAACCGAATCTTCCCTAGAAACCCACGCTCAGTAGTCGTAGTTCGGTGCACTTGTATTGTGGTTTTTGCCTGTTGCCCTGCTTAGCCTAAAAAACAATAAACTCAAGCATATTCCAGCACACTTTATTGGCAGCCAGGATCCTTTTGGAGAGGTTTTCAAGCGGCCTTCTTGTTAGCCTCCTCCTGCTTGGCCCGCACGAAGGCCTTCACCTTGTCACCGATCTTGCTGGCCATGAGGCACTGGTGTCCCCGGAACGCCCACTCGTCCACGGTGCTCTTCTGGGAGTTGTTGTCGATGCAGCCCTGGGCAATCCGCAGGGCTTCCTCCTCGGTCAGGTCCATCTTGAACTGCTTGGCCAGGCGGTCGGCGTGGTAGCCCTCGTGCTCGCAGAAGATGTCCAGCTTGGTGGCCGTGCAGGTGAGGTACTTGCGCACTTCCTCCTCGTCGGGGAAGATCAGCTGCTTGAGCTGGTTGATCTGATCGGAGCTCAGGGGGTGTTCCTTCAGGCACTCCACGCGGATCTTCTTGATGTCCTCGCCGGTCTTGGGGGTCCACTCACCATCGGCATGGGCCTGATATATTTTGATAGTTATTACTTAGGTTATATGTTGAACTGTAGCGATTATTCAAACTGTCTTTTAAAATATTTCTTTTAGAAAATCATTTCCTTTTTTATTTATTTCTTTATTTATTTAATTATTAAAAAATCGCATGACTTTTAAACTTGAATTTTAAATTCCCTCTTATAAGTTGCATCAAGTGAGAGGTGGAATTATGCAAAATAAAAAATATATGTAGTACTTAAAGTTGCTGCAATTGTTGCTATCTATTATTAGCTTCGGAAAAGTATTCTTGGAAAAATACTAATTAGCATAAAAAGCTTTTTCAAAGCTTTTATTAATTGCAGCAATTGTAATTCATATTTAATAGTTAACGTCAAGGTATTCACATCCGAGAAAAAGCTTAGTAAAAAGTAAAAACTTCAAATTAAATATTTAGAACATTGAATATTGTTTTTAATAAAATAAATTATTTTGCAATAATTAGTTTGTCTTTTTCGATTCTTTTAAAAGATCATAAATTTCAAAAGGATTATCTTTTCTTTAATATTTAATTTTTGTTATCTTTGCCTCGCTTTTTAACTCCGATTTAATTTATTATAAATTGTTCTATATAATACACACCACAGCGCACAGGGCCAGAGCAACGATCAGATACTTGAGCATGTTTTAATTACTATATAGTGACACGTTCGCGACAGAGTTGATATTCCAGACTGAGGCGCCGACGGGTGGGTTGCCTGGCTTTATAGCCGATCTCCGATCGGGGGCTGTGCTCTCCTTAGATTCTTCTCTGTGTCAAGAGTTCAGCGATAAGACTAAGGCACTCCGGTCCGCTGATAAGTCGGGAATGAAAGCCAGACTCCGACTGGAATCGAATCATTTGCTCAGCTCTATTTGCTGCGCGAAACTTGTTTTCCTGATTAACTTGTTTATTGAATAGATTTTCGCGATTATTCACCGTAAGTAGTGTGTTGAACCGAGCTTTACATCTTGAATTTACTTTTGATTACGAGTCTTAATCACCTGGGATGAGTCTTTATCTCTTTCATAGATCTTTCATTGGGCTAAAACTATTTCCTGGTTCAATGGAAACCCTTAATAGGGTTTTCTAATATAATGAGTGGAAAGTACATATTACTCTGTGGATTTTCTAGGGCTTTAATAAGTGCACTTGAAAATATTTTAATTGTAAATTTTACAGAGAATATTTAAAATGAAAAGTTTGACTGATGAATAAATGCTTCGATTAATAATAATATTATATTGCATAAGAGGTTTGGTAGGTGTTCAAGTTATTAATTTAATAAATAAATAACTTACAGTTATTGATACAATAAATCGTAATAATATCTTAACGCAAATTATTCAATCATAAAAAAACAATTAAAGTTATATTTATATACTACATTTAGTTAATTAAATAACTAAATATTAAATATTAAAACATGTCAAATATAACCTTAAATAATTCTATATTTAAATCTAAATCCACTTATTTTTTTACTGTATTTCTACCAATAACAAAACCAAAAGAAATAGTTTGTTAAAAACTGCCTTTTCGCCATGACATTGCACTTGACCCCTTATCATCAGTTGGTTTGGGGTTTCCGATTCTCCCAAATACAGAGACATAAACCTTGTATAGCCTACCGCTGATAAGGCGAATCGCAGCTCGCTTTCACCCATCGTCACGGGTGAGTTTCAGGAGCAACTCAAGTGGCCAACTGTCAATTCGTCGGCCATTATGCAAGCCCATGCAATCGTGTTTAATTAAATCAAATAAAATTCACAGCTGGCCGTCGAGTTCAAAATTAAATACTGCCCGGGGCCACGGAGAGATGTCATTACGGCGGGATGATTTCGAGCACTATATATGTTTACAGTAACGGGCAAAATTGTAGAAACGGAAAATTATAAATATTTATATATTGTTTTGTTTGGAGTATTTTGGTCAACTAAGAGGTCTTCTAAGTTTACGTTCTTAAATGAAACATAACTTCTAACTTCTAGCTAAAAATATTATAGTGAAATTTTTACAAATCTGATGATAATGATAATTATTAGGAAACCCCAAACTTAAAAATCCATAACTAAGCCAAAATTGCCTTAAATTCAATTCGGAAAGCTGTTTTAAGTTGGTTTTTATAAGATTAAAAAATCTGCATACTGCATTTAATTTTTTGGGAAAATCAATTTTTTGCCAATTTTTGACAATTTTAATGATGTAACCCCTTACAAAATTTTGGGAAAAATGGCCAAAATTTTTTTTCTTCCCGACATGGCTAAATCGACTCAGCTGTTCACGCTGATCAATAATATATATGATTTATAGGGTCGGAAACGATTCCTTCACTGCATTACGAGCTTCAGACTGAAATTATAATACCCTGCAAGGGTATAGGAATATAATAAGAAACCTATTTCTTTGAACCCAATTGTAGTCAGAAGCAAGCCCAAAGCCTCTGGTTCGCTGGGAACTAATAACAGTAGCCTCAAAGGGACGTCCATCCTGCTCTCCCATTCACAAACTATTATTATTGTTCAGAGAGGGCGAGTCCTTAACTGAGGGTTAGATAGCAGGGTAAAAAAGTACAGAGGCAGATCGGAAACAGTGTTTATAACGAGTACATATATCCCAAACAATGGTCATGATTACCATCTCGTTCTCCATTTCTCTCTCTGTTATCCTCTTTTTTGTTGGGTTATTAGGAAAATTATACAAAATATATATACAAGAGGCTGTTGAGGTGAAAATTATATTAACACCCCAAGGGGAGAGGAACAGAGAGCGTGTCAATGGCCAAGGAGTCAGGGAGGCATCAGGTTACCGGGATTGGAAAACTGCAGTTAACGATCTCTTATAGGCGGGTGTCAAATGTTCCAGTGCCCCGGAATTCGCAATATTGTATAAATTGTCAGCTCCTTTAGCCAATTGTTTGAAATTCGAGTTTCCTGTTTTGAAGAACTCGGAATGGGAATGTGATATGAGGCCTTTTTGGACTGCCTATACTCAAAGGTACAACCATCGTTCTTTGTGCATTTTGGCGTGTGTCATATGAGAGTCCTTTTCTTGGTGAGATATTTGTAAAGGTAAATATTTCGGAAGTACTTTTTTTAATAATGATTTCTAATGATGTGATAAAAAAAATAAATGCTGATTTACTACTCACTAATGTGGTAGAACATTTTGAATCCGATTTGAAGTAATTAAAAACGACTTTCACAGATTCCAGGTAATTTTTTCCTTACAGTTTTTAAATTAAAAACTTTAAGAAAAGTAGAAATGGTGCCCAGTTCTGCATATGACACAAGACAATTCTAGCAACTTTTTGCTGGCAGCCAGAGACTTTTTTCAGTTAACAAAATGGCAGCCGCAAAAAGTTTCCTTGAACTTTTAACAAAATTTCACGTTTCCATGAGTTTCCGGTTGGTGCCGCCTTCGCCTTCGCCTTCGTCTTCGCCGTCGCCGTTGCTCCGAAAGAGAGAGCACTTCCGGCGCAAGAAAAGCAAAATGTAATTTCATGGCTCGCTGAACGAATCCGAATACATGAGAGTTCAAAGTTTCAGCTTGTTGCGACGACGAGGAGACTGTCACAGGATGCTGGCAGGACTTGAAAACGCAGGAAGGAAGTTATTTAATGAGATTTTCTTGACGTCAAAGATAAGTCGAAGGAGCGATTTCCTCGTGGCCAGTGGAAATCTGTAAAACAATATGCAAAGAAAACAGCGAGCACAGCAAGGGTGTGTGTGTCGCGAGTCCGTTCTGTGGAGGCTGAAAAGGATGGGAGTAGGAAAGCAGGAGAGCAGGACAATTGTTGCACACACTTGAAATTAAATTAACTTTTTTCGACCGTCGCCTGCCTGCATTGTTCAGAAAACCCAGCCGAAGGCCGCTGTTCCTGACAGTTCCAAGTTCCCAGAGGTTGGGCATCTGCTACTATGTGGAGAGACCTCACAGAACTAGAGGCATCGGATAGTGGCTGGGGGTCTCTTGGGGTCGTGTGCGGCACCCGAAAAGAAATCAGAGGAAAAACAAACACAAATCGCCATCGAATCGTATGAATGGGGCAATGACGCAAGGAAATCTCATTAGCCGCAATGTCTTCAAGTTTCAGTTTTTAATTTTTACATTATTTCGTTGTGTTGCTTGTTTGTTTTCGCCGTTGGAAAGATCTTTCTCTGTATACATTTTTTCGGTGGTTTCTTGATCAAATAATTTCGCGGCCACTGCACGTTAAATATTTGTCAACATTTTAAAGGCACTTTTTCCTTTGTCTCTTCCCATTTTTTTTGTATTTTAACTGACTCAATCAGAAGCAGTCGCTGGGCCACTTGAGCTGCGGCTGGGAGTCGGAGACGGAGTCGGAGTCATCAAAAGACCAGCAGGGAGACCTGCGAGATGACCAGCAGCAAAAGTGGCCAAGTGGCCGAGCTAAGTAAAGTAGCAATGAATGATGATCCCCGGCGATATTTCAACTTTCCTCGAGTCCGAGATCCCATAGCCAACGGCTACTTATTACACCGCCGTCAACACATTCAATTCATGTCCGAGATCTGAGTTTTCTTCTACAAGATCTAATGATTTTAGTTTTGTATAAAATACAGCTACTGAATACCCTTTGGAATTTATGAATTTAAGATAGTGTTAGGGGGTTTATACCGCCGTTGAGTAATATAATATATAGGTATATATTAAAAAATTTCCAAGACCTAAGAAAAATTGCTGTAGAGTCCTAATCATTATTAATATCTTGGCCAAAGAGAAGTATGTATATTTAATGTATTTATCAAGTATATTATTTTACTAATTGAATAAAAAGAAATTCTATAACAAAACCCCCTGTCTCTGAAACATTTCTTAAGGATTTCAAAGCAATTGGTAACCCGTTCACCGCTCCTTCTTTGAGTATCCTTTTCATAACCGGTCGGATTTTAATGAATATACAAAGTACTTCCTTTTCTTAGGGCATTTATAATTCCCCGTATCTCTTCTGATTGATTTCCATTTCTGGCTACGATTTATTTTGTTGATTTCATTCCATTTCCATTGTTGTTGCCATGCTGCGCATGTTGCCTTGGCTGTTGATTATTATTATTATGTGTGCGTGTGTGTGTGCGCCTTATATTGTTTGTATTGGACTGCCGCTACTCCTCCACCCTTTTCCTCAGGGCAGCCCCCTACTACCACCCTTCCCTCTCCTTTCACGGGGGCAGTTCAAGCGTGAAGAGAGGCAGCCAAAGCGACGACATAATGGACATGTTTCAGCTTTTGTTGTTGCAAGCACACAGCGAACAAAATACAGATTTAATTGTTATTGGGATTTATTTTTAATAAAATATAAAATTTAATTTTATCTAATTTCATAATAAAAAGGTAAAAGGCTTCTAGGCTTTTGTTTGTAAATATATTATATAGAGCTCTGCTTGGTAATTATTAAGTAAATATTAAGAACAACATTTTATGCAGCATTTAATTTGTTGAATAAATAATACCTATATTCTTAAATAATTAATAAATATATCCCTAGTAAGTAAGTATATTTTCTATATGTGTAAAACCAACCCCTATCCATTTTCAAGGACCTTTTTTCCTACCCAATCAATTAATTTAACATCTTGATGTTATTTTCATCAAAAACCCATATTAATACCAACTTTAATATTTTTCTATAATTTTATATTATAATTTTTTGAAAAGTAGAAGTCGAAATATCAACAATTTATGTTTTTTAAATTTCATAACAAAGCCAAAAATGCAGTAAATTCC
>JAEIIJ010000724.1:0-13582 GCA_018904815.1 Drosophila ogumai
GAAAAGTATTAAATTTGTTATATAAAATTTACTGTATTGTAATCTAATTAATTTTTAGAGACAGGTAAACCACTCAATACAAAAAATTCCTTTTAAAATGTATTGTTTTGTATTGTATTTTTACCTAGTCATTTTCTTATGCTAAAATTCTTTAATTTAAATCTTCTAAAAACTGTTTAAGTTCTCATTTAAGTCTTGTTTTTCTCTCTTTTTGTCTCTGGTGAAAATCTCATTAATCGAAGCTTTCTCAGCGGCCAGACTTCTGGCCAAAATGAAAATAACCCTCCCGAAAAGCGTAACACCAACTGAATACGAAATACTGACTTCTCTTTGCATCAGCCAAAAGCACAGCAGAAACTGGTAAAAAAAAAACAGAGAAGCCAAGAAGAAGTTGAAAAACCCGCCATGGCCATTGGAGGAGGCATTAGACGACTTCAAGTGGCAGCCAAGCGGCAACGAGTGACCCAAATACTTCAGCTTCAGCTTCAGCTCTAGCTTCCACTTTGGCTTGGGCTACAAATACAGATACAACTAAAGCTTTAGATACAATTACACAGGGAAAAAATCATTTGAAAAGCTGATTTATTGAACCAAAAATCATTTACAAAATGAAAACTACAATAAAAGAGAATTTCAGGCTAGGGAAAAAAAACAGTGGCAGCTATAAAAGGGTCTACAAAACTTCCTTTGGGAATACATTAAATGTTAAATATATTTCAAAGAATTAGTTTCCTTGTTTTATTTCAGTGTACCGCTTGAGCTCTAGCTGCAGCTTCGAACTAACGGTAAATAGCCGAGCTGCGTTGGCTGCCAATGCTGTTAACCGCATTTCGCAGGCGTGTATCTAATAGATACATTTCGCATGCCGTGACTGCGAATGCCACGCCCCCTCGCCGCCTGCACTCCACTCCACTCCACTTCACTTCACTTTTCGCATGCAGGCACGCACGCATGACATTCTTTTTGGTTCGAATGCGAAATTTCCGAAAATTTTCAGAGCTGCCAACAATTTTGGTTTTTTTTTTTGTGCCGTCAACTTTTTCCTAGGCTTTTTTTTGTTGTATTTTTTTTATCAAATGCAGCTGACATTTTTATGGTTTTTGTTTTTGCACTTTTTTGCCGCCTTTCAGCGGCAGTAAAACTATTTTTTAATTATTTCATTAGCAGGGCAACTTCTACCGTGGAGAAAGGAAGGCAAGAAAAGGGGGGAAAGCCTGCCTCAGACATGTTGACATAAATATATGGCAGCAACTTTAGCAGGTCTTTGAACTTGAATTTAATTATGAAACTTAAGTTGGTCAACAAAATATTAGCACCGTCAAAAGTAAAAGTTGATCCACCCAGGTGACTCACACCTGGCAGATAAAGACGACTTATTCATTTCACACAAGCTTATTTGAATAGGTGAAAGATGTGCGAGATAAACTTAGTAATGTCTTCAAAAAACAACAGTACGTGTGGAGATAATCATGGAAATTATATGTGGCAAAAGTTTACTATCATAGTAATAATATAACATCCTGTTTAGGTTAGCAAAGCCGTTTATATTGTTATTTCCTACGTGCACTGCATTAGTTGGGGTTTATTATTTCTAGGAAAAGTTTATAAAATATTTTTTAATTACAATAAATAAAGCTTAAGACATTTTAAGTATTTTTAGCTTTAAATAAACTTGCTTAAACTTTTTTAGAATTTTATAACATTCAAATGGCTTGCCCTTCTTTTATTAAATTTTGTTATTTAAATAATGATTTGTTTCTTTTAATCTTTAATTCTACTAAAGTGGATCAAAATAAGGTATTTAAAATATTTCCTCTGCTTAAAATATAATAAATTGTAATAAATTACAAAAGAATGCACAGTTTTAATGGCTTCCAGGAATATTAAAAATATAAAAAGGCCTCCCTTCGATTGCCATCAATATTTTTTCGCTTAGTTCCAAAGACTTTTTCTCAGAACTTGGTAAAAAGCACGATTAGGCCTCAAACCGGACATACTAAGCCCTAAAAAGAGTTTGAATATTTGCCATAAAAATCCCAAACTGCGATTGGATGATTCATTCCGTTTGATTTATGACCGTAGACCAGTTTCTGATCCTCTGACGCAGAATTCTCTCGAGAACTCCTCATTGGGAGCACATGCCTTGTCGTCACATGTTTGGCGATAAGATATATATACATATTTTCCCCTCATATTGTTTGCGATCAACCTATTTATGAATGAACAAGGGGAGAGAAATAAGAAAGGAAAACAAACAACAAAGAACGAGCATTCGAGTAAATTGAGGATGTGACTCACTGGCCGGGGAGGGGCGGTGGCGGCATTTAAGTGAATTATATTTGGCGCAACGGCCTCTCGGCTTTTAATTTGCATCTCAAAGATACGCCACTTGCTGCAGATACAGATACAGATGCAGATACATCTACGCAAATACAAACAAACTGGCAGATAAGCAAACATCAGAGCCGTGACAAAAAACAACAGTTAGTTTATCAATTTGCATTTGGTATTCTGCACGAAGACAGACGAAAAAATTAATGAAAAATATTTATGTATTCATTTTTACATCAAAACTTTCATTTCTATATAAATATATTCTTGGATCAATATTTTGTTAGCTTTAAAATGTAATTTTCTTCACTCAATTGAGCAACTATATTTTTTTTCTTTCAAGCTCGAAATTTTCATAGTGCATTTACGTATCTTGGCAGCTGCGTATCTTTGTATCTAAGTGTGTATCTTATGCTTCCGCCTGCAAAGCTCGACGTTTCAGTTTAATTGATAAGAAATTAGTTGAAAAAACAGAATCCCTACTGGGAGAGAAATTTATCAGCTTAAAATAGCCTTGGGTAGTCAGGAGTTTCCCTCGGAAATGCCACAAATATTTGCATAATCAAACATGTAAGAAGCTCATTGAATATGCTAAATTATTAACATCTTCGGCTTATTGATATTATTCCAGGTAAGTGTTTCAGTTGCAATTGCCTAAAGGGATTCAGAGTGAGAAGGCCATTTAATTTAAGCTCAGATTATTGATGGAAAATTTAACTACAGAAGCTTAGCTATTAAATAAGTCAAAGGCAATTAAAATGTAGGAGATGTTAAGAAATTGAAGATTATAAGGTTTAATAATTCTTGTTTCTATTTAAAATTTATTTTAAAATATTATTTATTTAGCTAAGAAAATTTGAGAGGAAACTATAAACATTTTAATATTTAAATTTAGAAATCATTACCAAAGGCTGTACGTTTCACCCCGCTTTCATAACCATGACGACCCCCGTTTTTTCAGACACAATTGCAGGTCGAGTTAAGAAGAAAATTTCATAATTAGCGTTAATTGCTGCTTAGTTGTGCAAATAGAACACAAGTCGAAAGAGAAAGTGGGGGTTGGGAAAAGCGCGGGTGCAATGTAAAGGGGATTTCCCTCCACCTACCCCTCTATGCAGCGGCATTTTGTGACTCATCAAAGGCAAATTTGCAGAAAACAAAACGAAAAAAAAAGTGCCTCAGACAAAAAGAAATGAGCAGGAGGAAAGTGCACCGCCTGGGGTACAAATGAAAAGCGATGCGGGAGGGAGTGACGGGGAAAACCTCAAGTGACCGCCGCCGTTCCAGTCTCTCGCTTTTTATTCCCTTTTCCACATTTTTCCCATTCCCAGCAGCAAAAACTTGAAGTTAATGTGGAAAAGTGAATGGCAACCTGGCCCCGGCCATTGGATAATTTGTGGCAAGTGCTGCAGTGCCACTCCCACTTTTCCCCGCTCCAAGCCTCGGCGAATAAGTAAGTCAAACACACACCCAATAAAAAAAATGCCAAAGAGTTGTGCGGCTCCCAATGTGAAAACCAACAAATAACAGAAATCAGACCGAACGACAAAACAAAAAAAAAAAAAAAAAATAATAATAACAAATATCAACTGAAGTTTGCTCTGCGCCAAAATAAAAAACAGAAAACGGATAAAAAATCAACAAAGGATGGAAACAAAACAAAAAATTGAATGATATCGCATAACGATTCGCTGAATTTCAGTTCGGGTTTAATCAGATTTTGTGGGGTTCGCTGACACGACATTCAGCCCAGACTCAGACTCTGTAGATGGCCCTGCCCTGCTGGAAAATGTTGCACAAATTTGCAAATAGATTGCCATCGAAATTGTTAACAATCATAAATTCAACAATATTCAAGGAATTTAATTGTTTGGAAGAAATTGTTGAGAAGCTGCAGCGAATCATTTGAGAAGACTTCACAAATATGGTTTGACTTAAATGATTTTATAAATAAATAAATAGTATAAATATTTTATTTTAATAATTTCCAAAGAGCATACAAGAGACCTATCGAACCTCTCTGTATTTTTTTTTTGCTGGCTGCTTTGCTTTTGGGTGCGGCGTGTGCCGGCTTTTAATTGAATTGAATTGAGCGTGGCCAGCAGACATGTGAGACATCGAATCCGCTCCATCTGGGAGCTCCAGATATACTCCTACTTATATGCATAAAACTCTGCAACTCGAAATCACAATTGGACAGGCACAATCCCCCCGAGACCTGCACTTTGCATGCGACTCGAGGGCGTTGGGGAAAATGGTTAGGGCGTGGCCCTGCCAAAGTTGTTGACGCCGTCTCGGATTTTGGCTCCCTTTGCAAGCGGATCGAAAAAGAGATTTCTTTCAAGGCGGCAACAAGTGCCAAAGTACTTGTAAGAGGTTTGTCAGCTTGCAGTTTTGTAAAGTTAATTCACAGAAAAAAAAAATACTTGGAAAAATGTAAAAGCCCAATATTGATTGAAAATTAATTAAACATTAAAAAAAGGATTGAGAAAATTATTTCTTTTACAATAAACAAATATCTGAATAAGGCAAGAAATATAAATATTCAAAAGTCTTTTTATATATTTTTTCGTTGGTTTTTTATAACATTTTTGTTCCAAAAAACTACCCAATTTCTGGCCTAATTTCAGTCTCACTTTTTTCTCTGTATGAAAATTTTTTTGTCAACATATTTCCGCCACCCCATTCGTCTTTATTTGCTTGAATCAAATTATTTCACTGAAGTGACATCATCATCATCATCATCAGCAGCAGCAGCATCTTCAACCGAGTGGAGGAGCAGCATCTTCACCCTGACCTCGTAAAACTTTTGCCGCATTTTCGCACGTGGCCATAAAAAGGCCAGCAAAAGGGGGGCGGATGCCGAGGGCTGGGAGGGGGCGTGGCCACTGCAGGATATGGTATTGCTTGCCAAGACCCCAGGGAGATAGAAGGAGAGATGGACTTCCTGTGAGGCGTGAGGGAGGAATTCTCGGAAGGATTGCATAACTGCCAAAGGCAGGAAAAAAAAAACAGGAGATGAGCAAATAAAACTGAAACTTTTACGTCTGACCTTGTTGCACGGTCAGTTGCACACAAACAAACATAATCCTTGAATCCTCTTGGGTCTTAATTGAAATTGAAATAAAAGAATTCGTCACTTGCACTTACACTTCTGGCCGCAACAGTGCGTATACGTAATCATCTTTGATTGTGGCTTACCTGCAATGAAAACAAATGGGGAAAATGCATACATTAGTGAGTTTGTCAAAATATTTACACAGCTTAAAGAGCTTAAAGTGGCTACCGATATTCGGATTATTAATTCATAGACATCCCTGGGCTGTGTGTGCATACATATGTATATTTTGTGGCCATATTTTTAATATTGCACATTTTAAAATGTGTTTCCCATTTCGCCAGCACGTTCGTGTGGCGCATGTTTTGCCCAAAATGCAAACACAGACGCAAAAAGCCGCATTATTAATTACCCGACAACAACAGCAACATCTGTCGAATACTCTTCAAGCGAATTTGAATTGATTACATTTTGTTTTTCCCCCTTAAAACTCAAGAGTAATTAATTTACAAGCACATGTACTCGGAGAGAAAAAAAAGACAAGTTTCTGTGAAAAAATACAATATTTTTCGAAATTTTATATTATTTAAAAACAATCCGCATTTCTCAAATCACATTAGGTTCATTTTAAGGCCTGACAAAAGGCATTACGAAATTAAAACACAATTACGAGCAGTGAAAATCGTAAATGCCCAGAGGAAAATATTTAAAAAGCATTTCTGAACCGCAAAATCAACAGGGGAGACGGGGTTTCAATTCGTCCTTGCATACTAAATGTATTTATTTAAATTATTTGTTAATTTAATGCATCACCGTATACCGCTTCCAAAAGGAACCCTTTTACATCGAAAATTAAATAATACAGATTATATTAGTGTGAAATTGGCTGGCCTTTTGGCTTACTCGGCTAATGAGTCTGGGGCCGAATGGGCTGGCCAAATTAATTGCATAATTTAGTTTTTCCAGCGATTATTCGATGCGTGGTCGGTGCATGTTCCGCATGTGCGCCGAAAAATAACAAAATTTCCACCGAATTTCATGGGAATCGCGAAAGGGGTGAGCAGACTTTTAATTTTTTGGACTAGAAATCATTGAAGAGAAACAGCAAAACAGTTTTGTTGCTTTCAACAACACAGCCGCCAGGCAAAAACTTTCCAGCGACAAAATTTAATATATACATATATAAACAAAATTATTATGCTTTTGGGACAGCATATGGATTTAATGCCATGTCGCTGGCTGTACAAATACTTCCATATGTAAGTGTGTGTATGCATTATTATGACGAGCCTCGACACATTTTGCGGCTTCTTTTTGCAGCCTTTTGGTTTTATGTGGCAACTGGGCGTGGCAGAGGTTTTGTGTCTTCATTTGTTTGATTTTTTCGCCTTGTTTTTATTATTATTATTATTATTATTATTATATTTTTTTTGGTAAGTGCCAGAGATATTTTCTGGGAAACTGACACACTCTTTTTTTTTTATGACTACATACACATCAGTGTATATCTGCCATAAATATTACAATATTTGTCCAATAAATCCTTTGCCATGAAATTCTGTTTTATCTTCTTTGGTATTAATTTAGTTTCTTTTTTTTATGGAGGCAAGCACTTAGGGGAGCCACAAAAAAACTTATGATCTCAAATTAATTTAATGATCCGCACGTGTGGCTGGTAAAACATAAATGGCGACGTAAATGAGTTTCATAATTGCAATAAAAGTTCATAGAAAAACATCATTAAAGTTTTAAGAAAATATGCCAAGGGTGTAATTGATATTTGTTTTATAATTATCATTAAAATTAAAATTAACATTAAAATCATTAAAGTTTGTTTCAAAGAGTCAGTTTAGGTAGAAAGCATATTTTAGGAATTTTCAAATAACAATTCCTCGTGTTTCTAATAGTTTTATACTAATATAAAGCTTTATAAAATGTTTTTGTGATCTATTTGAAATTTCATTATTTGTTTCAGATTTTACAATTCCTTTCTTGCAATAGGCTTATCAAAATGCCTTTCTTCTTTCCAATTTTCCGTTATGACCGAGTTAAAGGAGCCCCAAGTCTCCATTACAATATTATCATTTTGTAAAAACCTTTCACATTCCCCAACAGCAGCAGCAGGAGGAGGTGGAGGTGGAGGGAGTGGGTTGGCATAATAAAAAAATACTTGGATATTTATCTTGAAACAAATTGGTTCACTTAACAAGCATGGCCAGTGGACAGTGGCCAGTGGCATCGTCGTCGTCGTCGTCGTGGTCCACTTGGTTGACCTTTTAACCCTTTCCACAGCACAACCATTGACCCCCCAGTGCCACCAGCCACCAGCCAAGCACATTAACCACTAAAATCCCCTTTCGACCGCAAAAGTCACACAAATGACCAGAGGACAAAGCCCAGAAAGAGAGAGCTAGCGAGAGAGAAAGAGAGAAAAGGCCAGTGGAAAAAATTGGTAACCGAAACTGTTTGTCAATTTATTTGGCCCAGAATGGCATCCAATCGGTCGGAATCAAAAGGAATCGAACCCCCAATTCCTTTTTTTCTCTCTCTCTCTTGGGGGGTGGCAATGGCAATTACAACAATCATAACGTGCCCAAAACAAGCAGCAATAAAACCCAGCAAAGGGGGAATTTTTATGGGAAATACAACAAACGATATTGGAATCAATATAAAGCAGCAGATACGACACGGTCACAGATATCGAATATTTAACAGAGAGAACAAGGTGCTGGTCAGCGCTTTAATGCGGTGACAGGGGCCTGTGGTTAAGTTTATGTCAATGCGGGACAAGTATCTTTAAAGTAAATTGTAATTTATGTAATTTCAACAGTGCCTTATCAAGATTACAAATTTCTGGAAAGTACTAACAGGTATTTAAGGGAATATGGATAAGATAAATAATGGTTTACTTCAAGTAAAACAAACATAAAAAATATTATTTAATAACCCTAATCAACAGAAATCTTTTAAAGATAAAAATATCTTAATAAACCTTAACCATCTTTGATTAAATTAAAAAAAAAAACAAAATAACTATACACCTTGACCTACAGTTATGAAACGCAGAGTTCATTTTTCTGCAAATAAAATAACTTTTAATAAATGAAGCGCTCGAAAAGGGGTACAAAGAAAAAGATGGCACACACACAAAAAAAAAAAAAACAATAAAACCGTCGAAACAAAAAGGAAAAGGACAAAAATCAACAGTCAGAGAAAAAAAGTTAGGATCAGAAAGGAGAGCAGATAAAAAGGAGGGGAATCACATGAATGGCACTTAACTTGCCCAGAGATGGAAATGGCAGAAGAATGGCCAAAGGGGTGGAGGGATTGGTTACAAACGTTGGAAAATGCGGGGAGTTGGGCGGCTGAAGTGGGCCTTGAGGCCAGAGGACCAGACGGAGATAGATAGAGATGGAAACGTTACAGTTACAATTTTAATGCGCATTGCATGTGTGCCCCCTCCTCACCGCCCGCCCCATTTTCCAACCCGCCACAATTTTCCCAACCAAATGTAAGTTTCTGTTGTTTGATGCCAATTTTTTGCATTTGCTTCTTTGCCCTTCTCCCTTTCGGTTTTCGCTTGGCTTTTTTTGCTATATATTTTTTTGTACTTTTTTTGGGTGCTGTCCTCTAGGTTACACCCCTCCCCTCCCACCTCTACTGCTTTCCTTTTAGCTGCATTTGTCGTTCGTTGAACCCATTTGCTAGAAGCTTTTGCCGTCCATAAGTGGCCCTGGCCAACAACAATAAATGCAACAGCAACGACTGCAACGAAAAAAAAAATAAGAGAAATACTACTACAACTACAACCCGCTGAACTGCAACAAAAGCAATACAAATCAAATGAAAGCTGCCTCTGCAATTTTTTTCATTAGGGCAAAAGAAAAATGCGACGATATAAATAAAAATGCATACAAAAGACACACATAGTACTGGAAGAAATTAAGCAAATCAAACTAAATATTAAAGGGTTCATGAGATTTTGTAGAAAAGGTATTTTTTTAATTATAATTAATAATTGAGTAAGTAGGTAGGATCTTCTCAAGATATAAATGTATATTTCATTAAATGCTTACTTAAGTTTATGTTAATTGAGACTTTAATTAGTTTAAATAGATTCTAAGCAAGAGGATTGGGAAAAGATTAATTTATGATTGATGAAATGAAAGAAGTATAAATAAACTACAATTTATTTTAATCAATTATATTTAGCCAATAATAAAGTCAATAAAATTAGCCATAATTAGTCCTTTGGCGAAATGATGTAGAGTCCCTTCAGTTAATTTAAATTCAGAACTAGTTTTTGATTTTTTTTGTAACCGTTTAAACATTTTTTACATATTAAATACATCTTAAAATAATTATAAATAACTAATTTTAATAATTAAATAAAATATTAACAATTAATAATTATTTAATAATAATAAAAATATTTGAGAGAGAGAGACAGACTTATATTTTCCTTATGTAAAAATATCTGCATTATTTCAAAATGGAAGCTAACAGCTAAATTAAGCTTCATTAATTAGTTTTTAAGCAGTCAAAGTATTTTGTAATTTTTTGCTGCAATTAACTCCCTTGGGGTTCCCCCTTTTTACTTGGCTTTATCACTATCTTATCCGCATTTTATCTGTATCTTATCTTATCATCGCTTTTTTTCCAAGTGCACGTTGGGGCCTTCCTCAATTTTCATAATTTATGTTCCCTGCACAGTTTTAATGCTTGTCCACCGATATTGTTCGATGCATATATATTTTACAACTTTTATGGCTGAAGACAGCGACGACAACGACGACGACGACGGCGGGCGGTATTTGGCCACGCCCCCTTCGTAAACTGTAGCCTCCTACTTTTTTTTTTGTTGCAGTGGAGTGACAGGCAGCAACTCATTAAAAAGCAATTAAAAGACTTTTTTGTTGTTGTGAGACACAGGCGTCTGAGGAGACACTCAATAGCCGCTGGCCACTCGCAAGGTCAACACGCACATAATACGTACTATATGAAAATATCTATATAAATCTGTGGGTATATATATAAGAATGAGCATATATATGTGTAAATCTGTATATACACGCGGCTCATGTATTGTCTGGCGTGTGTCTGGCGTGACTTTCGAGCCTCGAGCCTGTGGCAAACAAAAACATATTACGCATACGCCACCGAAGGACACGCAAGGCAAACAAACAAGAAGAAGGCGGCCACAAAACAAGGACACGGCAGCGGAAGGGCGTGGGAGTGGGGCGACAGAGCACCGAGATAGAGAGCCAGATATGAAGATATATGGCTGAGCAAAATATATATAGCAGGAGATATAAAATGAGTTACAAGAGTGGCAAGGCACCGAGAAGGATGCTTTGGGTCCTACGGAGAGACTCGTAAAATACATTTTCTAAAAAGCATATAAAGAAATAAATATTCCAGGATAAAGTTAAAGGCGTCGATGTCGAAGCTTTGTAAAAGCATACATTTTGAGATAAGGGGATTTAAAAGGAAAATATAAAGTTAGTTGCATTTTCAAAAGGAATTTTTAAAGGCTAATTAAAACTAACACTTAAAACTATATTTTTATAAAGCATTTAATTAATTTTAATTGCTTTTCTTCCACTAATATAAATTGAATTTCAAATAAAGTTTCAAGAACAAAAAACGTTTCCTTAATTGTTAAGAAAAATAATTTTAAACTGTCATAAATCTGTGCTAGTTATGGAAAACTACCAAGTTAAAAATTACCGCCATTCACCGAAACTACACTCATAAATAAGTTTTGTCACCCACATCCCTGCCAAGGCAACCCTTTTATTTAAAAATCCCAGTTAGAAGACAAAAACTGTCCAATTTTCATAACCAAAAAATATTCCTTGACTTTTAAATTTTCCATTTGTTTGTTTTTCTTTTTTTTTTTGTTTGGCTCTCGTTTTGGTTGAGGCTAACGAAACGTAGACAGAAATGGCCAAAACGTGTTGACAGTTTTTCCCGCTTGCCGTTCCAGCTTCCTCTTTCTCCTTTGGAGAATTTTTCCTGAACACGAACAGGGATTGGCCAATGCCTTAAGCATGTCCTTGAGCTAGAAAATTTATTGCCGCTTTAAGTTATTTTGTCATCCTGCATTATTTCGTTTAGTTTTTCTACTTATTTTGGAGGGTGTGCGTTGATTTTGTGTTGTTTTTTTTTGGTGGGTGCCGGCTGCCACGCCCTGATTTCAATACGAAATTGCGCAATGTATTAAGAAAACATTTTCAAGCAATTTAAAGGCAATTTCCCCACACTCTCTCTCTGCCGACTTGGAAGAAATTTATGCGAAATTGTTTTCCTTTTTTTTATTTGGCTTCTTTTTTTCTTTTTCTCCAATTTATTTGGTAACCCAGTGATTATTTGGCCAATATTGCGGCTTACAGCGGCTTACATACGCCTGAAAAATACGAGAGGGCCAAAAGGTATAAAGCGAGATATATCTGTGAAAGAGGATCTCCCTTTTTTTTTGAGCTCAATTGAAATGCCGGCTATAAATTAAGCGTTAATAGACTTGGCCTGTTGGCCATGCAAATGTCAAATCCGAAATGGAAATCGGCTTAAGTGCTGGACTTTAATTAGGAAAAAGAAAGAAAAAAGGAAAATATATATAAATTACTGAATTGAAGCTGAAGCTGAGAGCTTTATGAAATCACAATTGGAATTGTGTGCAATTTATTGTTAGAGATTTGTTCATTGTTTGTTATACATTTTGTTTGCTGATGCATGTGGCACACACAAAGTTCAGGGTCACATTTACCGTTGGATTTGCCAAAAAATAAAAAAATAATAATAAACGTGGTCATGCACAAGTACACGGGGAGAAATGACCTTGAATAAGAGGGATTTTTGGGATTTAGAGTATATTTGTTGGTTCAAATTTATGTAGTAAAGTACAATAAATTTCTTATTTTGTGTTATTTAATATTAATTTCTTTTTAGATCTTGTTTCCTGTGCACCACAATTTTGCACTAACCGAATCAAATCAAGTGAAATTCTCATTTGACACGAAAAAAAAAAAAAAAATGCAGCTGTCGCTTTTTTCCCCGTTTTTTGATTTGATTTTTCCTCTTTTTTTTAGATGGTTTTCTTTGTTTGTGTTTTTGCCGCGTGTGTGTGGCGAGCGGAGATTTTGCGCTTGAATACCAATCGTTGCCGAGAAAGGGAGGCGGGGCGGGAAAATCAATTACGTGTACGCGTCGCAAACGGAAGTGGCAGACTACAACAGCAGCGACATCAACAACGACACCAGCAACATCAACAACGACGGCCACTTTAAGCCGGAAATGTGCGACAACCACAAGAGCTCGACGGGATTAGAGGCAGCGGACCAACTCGAGGGTCAAACTCCAAACTCACCTCCTGACCACGTGCCTGACATTTCAATTAAATTGCCAAAAAATATCTATATGCTGGCAGATTTATACCCACGCACAAGCACACGCACACACGCACACGCACCGAACAACACACACTTTAAGTCCGCCAAATGCAAACGAATAAATTTCGCTCCTTTTTGGCAAATCCCAATGAGTAAAATTGCACAAAAAAGAAAGAAAATATGTGCATATATAAAAGAAAATCGGGAAACAACTTCCGTTTGATGAGAGTTGCATAAAAATGCGGATCAAAATGGAAAATACATTTTTTGCTGGCTGTGAGCGAGAAAAATAAAGAAAAAAAAAAAGACTTTTCCGCTTTTCGAACAATTGTCATGGAAAGATGGCCAAAGATGGGTGGTTATGGCTGGATATTTGCAAATGTGGGTCTTTCGAGTTTGTAATTTATTTATATGGATATCTTTTGGCGTCAACCAGATTTATAAATCAATTTAAATTAAGGCGAAATTAAAGTTTGACTATTTTAATTAAAGATAAAAGTAAAAAGAAAAGAAAGTTATGAAATACTTATACAGAAAATATAATAAACTAGAATTTAAGGAATAATCATAAAAATAAAAGGAAAGTTAAGGGACAGTAAACAAATGTATAAAATAATGTATAAAATATATTTTTCTAATTTACCAAATTCTGATCTCAAGATATTAAGCATATATTTAAGGTTTAATTCAACAATAAATACATAATTATTTTACTAACTTTATTTAACTCTCAAATATAATTAAAAAAACAACAAGAAAGGAAGCTAACTTCGGCACGCCGAAGTTTGTATACCCTTGCAGA
>JAEIIJ010000733.1:0-55643 GCA_018904815.1 Drosophila ogumai
AATGATGAAAAAATGGATAAACCTTTTTTTTTTTTTTGCATTAATATGAAAACCTTATATTATTTTTAAAAACCATAAAGCATGCAAATAATATTATATTTAAGAACACAAATATTTTAAATGCAAATTAAGTTTTTACTATGATCCTTTCTTCTCAGTGCACCTTTCCACTTACCCGCTCCCTCGATTTTTCCGATGATGATGATGTTGATTGGCGCGGCCGCTGCGGTGCTGGCCTCATTTTGCCGTAGTCCGCCGAAGCTGCCGTCTTTAGCATAAAATTAACATTAATTTACTTGCGGTCTTTGAAGTTATTGTCGGCCGCCTGGTCGAGCTGCCGTGTTTTTTGTTCTTGTGCTTTTTGAATTATGGAGCCGAGCTGAGTCGAGCCGAGAGCCGCTTTCTTTGCAGCCGGGCTCGGTCTAGATATTGGGCCGAGATCCTCGAACAATGGTCGGCCGTGGGATTTTGGGTTGCGCCGCTTATCGAAGCGTGGCACAAATGTTATCGGCCATTTCCATTAATGAGGCGGCCGTTTAATGAATTCTAAAGTGTGAGCAGGATGTAGACGAGCAGGTCCGAGAGTCGGCGCCGCTGAAGGATGTGCGAGCTCGCTTGCTCGGCACAGGTCCTGAAAAGATTTTCGATTTGGGCCTTTCAATTGTTCGCACGGCAGCGACGCGGGCCAAAACTAATTTGCGGGCAACGTTTTAGGGTGCCGGAAATGGCTAAGGCCATTAGGCCGGGCCCAGTCGATTCCCAGTCGAACCCGCCGGCAACCGGGAATCCTCGTTCTCGTCGTGTGCCACCCACACCCTCTCGCCCTAATTCGCTCTCCTGGTGAAAAGTCATCAAATGGCTTAGGTGGCCCTTACACATGACGATTCTGGCATTTCGATAAGCCGGCGTAACAAATTTAAGCCCAATCCCACACGAAATCCTCGAGTTTCCCCGCTCGCTCTTGTCACCCGGCGGCCATTGATTAACTATTTCCATCGAGGTCCTTCCCCCATAATGTAGGCATCGCTCTTTTCTTCTTTTCAATTCTGTCTCGCTTTGTTTTGCTTTGATTATTGTGATGGATTTTGGTCATTAGGGATTATGGGTGCTGTTGCTGGAAACCTTAAACTTGCTTGAATCCGCTGATTACGGGGCGTATGCGCAATGTGCCCGAGCTTTGGCGGTGGCAGTGACATTCGAAAACTAAATCTGTCAACTCTGGGTAGACTTACCTTGATGTAACTATTATAATTGGTGATTTCCGTTGCTATGCCAGAGCGGAGAAACTCCCTCATTAGTGGTGACTATTGCGTTATACACGGCGTATGCGCAATGTTCGTTCGACGATGGCCACATAACTTAATCAAGCCACATAATGCATGCAAATGGGAAATCAAATTTAGCACCCGACCCGCCACCGCCACACACACACAACCCAAAGGGTTCTCCACTTACTTATTCAAATCAACAAAATGAACAGCAGCGCCAGGAGCAGCAACAGGAGCAACCGCCGGTGCTCCGCAGCTGCTTTCGCCGCCCACAGCATAACATCAACATCTACGGCAGAGTATTTAAATCGAGCAGCTCACACGCACTCGGGCCAGACTTATTAAATGGATTAAAGTGTGCTCAAAAGCGACCGTCGAGGGTTCTCGGAAATGGGTAGCAGGAGCCGCCGAAGGGTCCTTCCGGCAAAAGGATTAACTGAATTGGCCGGGCAAATAATTGAAATTGCTTTCCATATTGCATGCGGCATTCCAAATAATATTTACTCGGCCCCATTCAAACTTTGCCCCGAAAATGTTTGCCAGCCGCAGAAGGCCAACAGGCCAGCGGGCCAGAAAGAGGCCAAGAGGCCAAAAGGCGGCTGGCAAACAAGCGGCGCGGCGGTACAAAAGCGATTTGAAAATAATGCCAAAGACAAATAATATTACCTGTTACGCACACACACAAGGCACGCCTCCGCATCCAGCCCCAGCCAAGTCTCAGCCACCATAGAACACAATCAAGAGGGGAGAACAATGGGGCAGAGCCGGCGGCGCTATCGGTTTATTTATTTAATCAACACTCCACAGTTGGCTTAGTGGGTGCTTCCTTTTTTCGGCTGCCTTTAAGCCAAATAAAGTGCGGCGCTTAATCTTTGCCACATTTTATCAATTTAATTATTTCAATTTGAGCGTAAGCAGCAGCAACAACAGGAGACAGCCACGGCCAGAGCCACCGACAATTTCAGCTGCAGACACCCACGCACACATACAAGCAGAGGGATAAAGGATCCCCAGCCTGCGAGTCGTGCTTCTCAAGCGCCTCCTGCCCCTCGTGCCCCTCCTATACATCCTGTTCGTCCTGTTCCTCCTGGCTAAAATGCGCGCAATCTGCGCATCAATAAACGCTTTAATCTCTGCTCTGCCTGCCATGTTGCTGCCGTTTCTGCCGCTTGTGCTGTTGCTGACTTGTTTGCTCCCCAGCCCCCCAATACCCCAATCCCCGCCAGCAACCTGCTGCCTCTCCAATCCCCAACCAACCCTTGTTGCTGCCGTCTGCCCAGAGTTGGTCGGGATTGGTTTTGGTCTGGTCCAGGGCCCCTGCCGTTGAGCTTTGACCTAAAGCGATTCAATAATCAACTGCCAACAATTTTACCGTACTTTACTTTATTTTCACGCTAAACTATCTCAAAGATGCGAGCGCATAGATACGCTACAGCGATTTTTTGTGCGGATTGCAGACACACTCCGACACACCCAGACAGCCACAGATATATATATATATATATAGAAATATATACACAGATATATATTTATCTATGTGTATTTGTGTGTCTAGCCTTAGGCCAAAAGTTACCATACTAACTTGTTTTTAGTTTCGAGTTCGTACGACATCATTTTACTTTAAGCACTTAAATATACTTTGCCCCACCGCCAAACCAGAACCGAGTTGAGTTGAGCGGAGCAGAGAACAGGGCCCCAGGCAGGACATCAACCGCCTCCTTCGTCCCGGAACGCCCCTTCCCTCGTCATCCTCCTACGACGGCTAAGCTAGAAGTATATTCTATTTTATTTCTCCATCTATGGGCGGGTGGTGGCCACTCGAGCAGTCCGCACTTTTTATATCGGCAAACTTTTGTTGCGCTGCGAGTTGTTTGTGTTTTTCTTTTGCAGTTTTTCAGTTTGTGTTTCGCTCGCTCTCTGGCTCATGCCTCTCCTGCCTCCCATCTCCTCCGGCTTTACCGGCTCCTCCTCGGTTTTTGGCTGAGCCAGAGATTTCTTTGGAGTCCACCTATAGACCGCATAGGCTTCTGCAACAGTGTTGCCGGCTATTGATTACGGAAATGAAACCAAGCCAGATTCAAGATAGACACAGTCCACCTGCCATCTGCAGCAGCAGGTATATTGTTGCTTAAAAGATGCAGATATCAAATATTACATTTAATATTGAACAATATATGTATATCAGATTGTTTTTTTTTTTATATGTGGGCAAGACGGTCTGAAAGATACATAATGTTTTTAAAATTTGAATACAGCTGTTGTGGGATTTAAAATAATAATTATTTAATTG
The DNA here is from genome assembly GCA_018904815.1 of Drosophila ogumai. NCBI lineage: Eukaryota > Metazoa > Arthropoda > Insecta > Diptera > Drosophilidae > Drosophila > Drosophila ogumai. The sequence continues at coordinate 3,559 of JAEIIJ010000733.1, forward strand.
CCAAAATAAGGCTTTCAATTAGGATCAAGGATCATGAACAAGTTAAGAATATCTGGCATGATTTCCTAAAAACCTTCCTTCGTGCAAACTTAAAATAAATAATATAATACAAGTTTTATTAAATTTAAACGAATTTGTTTTTTATTATTTGATTCAAATTTTATTTATTGCTTACCAGTTTTCATATTCAAAATGTAAAATATTTAAAATATAATTGACTTTGATTTAATTAATAAAACGTAGCTGTTTCACTTTCGTGTTTTAAAATAAAAAAAAATTGCTAATTTATAGACTACTTAAATATCTAATATTTAATTAATTGTAAATAATTTTAAGGGATTTTATAAAAATATTTATTTATAAGTTTTGAAATTCTTATGCTTCAGAAAAAGAACATATTTCTGTTAATTATAAATAATTGAATTGGCTTACATTATTAATTACATTTTTAAAAACAATGAATTACAAATTTATCCATTTTTACCACTAAGACTTCACAATAGCCAAAAAATAGCTGATTGGCCAACTCTCCGCCACAACTCGCACTCCTTTGACGCATTTATGGCCTCGCCTCTCCGCCTGCCGGCCATTCTCCGAATCAACCCAATCTGGATCCCAGGCTCCAGCCCAAAGACGGCGGCGTATTGAAAAGCGGCAATGGCATCAAAATCGCATTTGAATTTAGCCGTCCCATTGTCCCCACTCCGAAATCCTTAGTCCGTAGTCCGCACTGTTGTACTGCCTATTTGCTGGCCACTGCTCCTTGGGGGGAGTTTCTGGCAAGGATGTGGGGCTTTCGTGGGGGTCTCACTTCGAGCGGCGCGTAAAGTCAGCCGACCCTTTTAGACTATGCGCCGCATATAAATTTCAGCAGAGGATGGAAGTCCTGCCCACGCCGTGTCCTTTAGTTGTTGTTGCTGCTGCTGCTGCTGTTGTTTCGTCCTGTTGTTGGCGACATCGGCAGCATCGTTGTCGGCCTTGTGGGGCATTAAGGCAAATCGGGTTTAATTGAAAATAAAAATTCTTAATGGTCTTTAACCCAAGATTATGGTGCTGTATTGCCGGCGTCTTTTAGTGGCCTCTTTTATTAAATGGGTGTGTGCGCGCTCGTGTGTGTGTGTGTGTGTGAACGAGTGTGTGTGTGCGTTGTTTATGCGAATGTATGTGTGTAAGCCGAAAAACCCTTTTTGGCCAAGGCATCTTCGTCTTGGTTGGCCTGCACCATTTTTATGTCGCCGGAAGTGGCGTGTAATCGTTTTTATTTTGTAATTGTTTTAGTGCCACTTCCTTTCGTGTTTTTTATGTGCTCCCTTCCTTCCGCTTTGCCGCCCTCCTTCCGCTTCCTTCCGTCGTCCGTCGTCCTTTCGTTTCGGTTTTGGTCCTTTCTCGCCCAGGATTTTTTCGCAGCTCCCTTTTCGGTTATCCATCGTCCATCGTCCATGCTTTTATGTTTCGGGCGCCGCGCACTTCTGGGGCCAAATAGGTGGCCTCATAAATCAAATATGTCACAGCAATTTAGGTGTCAGAAATTTTATTTTTTATTTTTATAACATTTTCCCCCGTCCCTAGCACCGTTCAACCGTCCCCTCGATCCCCGGTCAGCCGAACGAAATGCGTAAAACCCGCAAAAAATATTTAGAGCCGTTCTCAATGGACAGCCGCCGCCGCCGCTGCCGCCTTGGGTTCGCGCGGCGAGTTAATGGCCCTGCCAAAAGGGTGGCCTGCGGGGTCAAATATTTTGAGAGGGTCCAGCCGAATCGCCTCTCAAGAAAACGCAAAATTTAATGAAAAAAGTTTCATAAATATGGCAATGAATTTAATTAAGGCCAACAACAACAGCAGCTCCGAACATAACAACCGAGAGCCACAAAAAAAAAAAGAAACGTTGAAAACGGTCTGAAAAGGAAAAAAAAAAGGAAAACGGGCAGAAAAATGTCGGAACACTAATTACGCGAATTAAACGTCAAATTACAAAAACAATTTGTTTGCAGTCACTCAGCGAGGAAAAATCATAAAGGGGAAAATCGGTGCCAACTGAAATGGTGCCGCCATTACGCATATGGGAACATTAACCTGAGATGAGGTAATGAAAACTTGATGGCTTAGCTGGCAAAATATGTATGTATATATCCTGACTTTTACAAGCAAATTTTAGATGGAGCAATCCTTCGATCTAAGAAATATTAAGGTATTTAATTTACTTTACCTATTATTCAGCATGTAAAGGTAAGATATAATGATTATTAAAAGGCAGTTCCAATTTATTTAGCCTAGTCATGGTCAATATAAATGAATATTCGAGGCAAATAAATCCTTTATCCATAAATTGATTAATTGAAAAAGGTTATTCTCAAGACTGTCGGTTATTAGAAGGCTTACAATTAATATATCTTTGTTATGGGCTTAAACGTGGCTAATAAATTGCTTAATTGATTAATGAATTACACTAAAATGTGGTTAATACCAACCGCAGGCTCCTAGTTTTAGCTCTAACATGTGTGCGTTTGTGTCACTCGACTCAAAGGTTAAGTAAATTAATTAACCGGCGATTAACCCCGCTTATCTCGTCTGATGTTTATGCATCCAATTAGGCCAGATCTCCATGCGAGTAATCAAATTCACGCCTTGCTACTCCAGGCCTAATGCCCAATTATCCTTGCCTAATCTATCAGACACATGTAAATTTTGGAGCCCCTGTTAACAACCGGTTAATTAATTGCTTCCCACTTGCCACAGCCCACATAGTTTGACCCGCCAGCTTCCTCCTCGCCGTGGGCCAAGTTATTTAAATGATTTTTCTATGCTTAGCCGCCATAGGAGATGAGCACTTTATTAATCTAATATTCCCCAGATTGAATCCCACAGCCACGGCCATAAAGCGCATAACGAGCCATAAGCTAATAATGAATACAATTCCTTTTAGGGGCCCGCCTTAATTGAAATCCTCCCCATAAAGAAACAGGATCGAAACATTGAAACTGTTGACTGCTGACTGCTGACTGTTCCTGCTGCGCTCCGGTCGAATGTCAGCGAATTAAGTCTAATTATACTCGAGTCTGTGGCGATGATGAAAAATGTTTTGGCACACGCTGTCAACGTGGGCGAAAGTTTTTGGGCTAAATCAGAGGGGTGCAGTGAAAAAAAAGGGGAAACTTTTAAAGAATTTAATTAAATATAAACTTTTCTTTACTAAAAACAAATAAAAAAAAAAATAAAAATAAATTTATGGAAAAATACAACTTAAGCGTTAATAAAATTAATTTGCATTTAATTCATTTTAATTTGTTTATACATTAAACAACAATGTTCTTTGTTTAATTCAAAATGTTTCAAAAAGTCAAAGTTCAGCTTAAGAAAAATAAAATATATTCCTTATTGACCTACACCTCGCCGTTTCTAGCTCATTTTTATTTATGATCTTATATATCAATTTATTTAAGGATTTCGATTTTCTCTTTTATATTTAGACTTCCTTGTTAACCTTTTTTTCTCACTGCAGAGCGCATCAAAAGCAGCCGCATCATCGAAAACGCGATAGAGATTCATTAAACGAGGGCAGGACGAGGACACCGCTCTCCCGCCCGTTTCATGGTCAAATGTTAATGAATCTATCGGTCGACTGCCAGGAGAGGTTGGGGGAGGGGGGGAGAAGCGAGAGTTGCCGGGAAGTACATCATTGTAATTGAGTGTTCATTAGTGGGCCAGGCCAGGCCGGGCCGTGAATGAATTCGGTCGGGCCCGGCTTATTGACGGCTGCTGCTCCGACTGCTCCGACTGCTCCAACTGCTCCGACTGCGGCTATCAAATCATCGGTACAACGTCATTAACATGCCCCCGCCAGTGAAGCAGCCAAGCCGAAAGCCTCACAATCCTTGGTAGCCCCTCCTCCGCCGCCTCCCTAACCGCTAATCCACCCCAAGGAAACCCCGCACACATCCTCATTATCGTCATGAAATCATCATCTTTATGCGCTAATATTTGTGATGTGCTCGCCAAGTTTCGCCAATTTCATTGTACATTAAAGACAGCCACGAGGAGCCGGGGCTGCCTTCGACGGGTGCTCGGGTTTATGGGGGTTGACACCACCCCTGATTAGCCAAGAATCTGCGAAGGGCCACTCGCTGCCGTTAAACGAAGTTTACAAATATAATTTGGTAAATGTGCGTTATGGCAATGGAATGAAAGAAAGGGACGCCGAGCCCCAAACTCTTTCACCAGAAAGTCCTGGCTGGGGAAAGGGGTCCGTGAGCGAAAGTTGAGCAAATGCCAAGAATAACAACAAATTGCTGTCGGTGTGTTGTTGTGCTTAAGTTTTTTGGCAGCGCGAAACATCTGACTGGGATTTGATTAATTCTGAAGTCGGTTTAACGTCTAAGAGAGGGGACGGCTTCCGGGGTCCTGGCTCTGAGGAGGGGGCGCACAGCTTATTCATTTCGCTGTGGCTTCAGTCTGTCGGGTTAAACTTTGACGAGCAGCGAGGGAATGGTAATGGGAATGAGATGGGGCGGTGGGGATGTAGTTGTTGGGCATCCGGCAGACGTTAAATCAAAAGTAGCTCGAGTAACAAGTTTGATTATAAAATGCAACAACTGTAAATGTTATTATGGCGGAAATTTGTGGCAGCAGCGTCGAGGAAAATTGGGGCTGTCGAGGGGGCTGAGCACAAGTTGTTGTATCTGCTGCATTGTTTGTGGCACTTGGCGCTCAACTCTCTGGCCGTGGACCCAATCAAATATTTATGAAAAGCGTCTTTAAATTACATCTGCTGTTTGCCTTGATACAGAAGGAATAAGGAAGATTTTTTTCAATGGAAAATGATTGCTTTTTGAGGATTTTAATTGTGTGATTCGGCTTCTTTGAAGTTATTATTTGGAATTGAGTACTAATCCTTTACTAAGGTAGACGGAATTAAATGTAAAAAAGGGGCCAGAAAATAGCAACAATTCCCTGCTTATTTTTCTCGTGCTTACTTGTATTACATTTAAAATATAAACCAATTTTTAGACAGACAAATATTTACGAAATGATGATTAGGTTTTTAAGTGTTCAACAGCAACAGGCTTAGGCTATCAATCAAGATGTCCTTGGCTTATATTAATGAGCGATTATCTCCTCAAAATTTTTGGTAAACGACCAAATTTAATAGCCCTCTTATGTGGCCTGTTTAAGGCCGGCTTAATTGGTCTCCAATTGGACAGTTATTGGGGAGTGGTCGAGCGTGTGTAAATAACTTTTGCCACTTGCCGGCACTTTATGGATAAGTCCCCCAAAAGCGACACCTAATCAAAGATAGCTTTGCAGCTTTCTGGATGTGTGTGTGTGTGTGTGTGTGTTTGTGCCTGTGGCAGTGGCCTGTTGGTCTCCAGTTGAGTGACAGTCAGCTCTTAACTCTCAACTCCAGTTCCCAGTTTCGAACTCCCGGCGCCCAACTCCCAACACTCCACTTCAGTTGCAGCTCCAGCTGATAGTTAATTTCTGTCATTCACTGGAGAACGAGCAGGACAAGGAGATGGAGATGGAGACGGAGACGAAGCAAATGCCCCGGCTGAGTGCATTTGTAGCCTTTGCTGTTGCAACTTGAATTATGTGCATGTCATTGTCTAACTACACTCGCATAAAACTCATTTTCCATTTCGAGCAAGCGACTCCTACTTGTCCGGATTTTCCCCATTCCGGTGCCCGTTGTCGTCCTTGTGCCGGCCCAGCGTCATTATCATTCAGCAATCCGACTGCGACAACGATCGGGACAAACAAAAATACGGAAAATACGAGCCGGAATACCCGTACTCGCACTCGTATACGTATCTCCCCTTTACTGCAAACACAAAATAAATTAGAATTGAAATAATTCCGGGACGAAACTTTGTTCCTTCTCGCTTTTATTTTCATTTTTTGGTAGTTTTTAATAAAGCAAACGGCGCTGTGCAAACTTTTGGCCAGCGGCAACGCTGCGTATGGGCAATATGCAAAAATGCCAGCGGACGGACCCAACTCAACTTGCCGCCCCGCCCCGCCCCCCTCACCCAGCTCTTTCGCTTTCCCGATTTGCCGCTTTCCCAACAGCTTTTGCGGTCGGACTTGTGGCAAACAGGCAAACAAACAAACAACGCAATAAGGAGCGAAGGAGCGGAAACAGGAGCAGGAGCAGGAGCTGGAGCAGGAGCAGGACTAGGACTCTGACTAGGACGAGATAGAGTGAGAGCCAGATATAAATAAATAAAAGTTCAAGGATGCGTGCGCTTTTATCTTCTTGGTCTTTTGCCGCTGATTCCACTTGCTTTGCTTTCGTTTTTTTATTTTTCTAACATTTTTTTGTTCTTTTTTCTCGCTTTTTTTTCGCCTCATTCACGTTTTCATATTTTGTAAATAGCTGAGCAAAAATGTTCGGCCGTCCGTCGCAAACTTTTTGCGGCAATTTAAACTAATGATTTAACATTTTGTGTGGCCTTTGTGTGGGTGTCTGTGTGTTTGTCGGAGGACATTCGCATTCATTCGATTCTCCAGCGCAGCTCCGCCTCTCCAAGCTTGCTCCTTGGTCCTTTCATTCATGTCCTGTCGAGGCGAAACGAGACGAAACGAGACGAGTCGAGGGTCGGTCAGCAAAACCGCAATTTGAATATATAAATATATTTTAATGATGTCGCCGCTCATTAATCATAATCTATTCATTAATTTTAGCCTCCTAGCCCCTGACATGTCCCACGGATAGCGCTCGGGGGACGGGTACGGGGACGGGGCAGTAGGGTCTCCGGAATGGAATGTTTTACAAACAAGTGAAATGTGTACAAACTGTTCCGGCGCTGTACCTTTGTCCCGCACAAAGTGCAGATAGCATCGCGAGCGGGCCGAGATTCAGGACTCAAACATGACATCACAGCTAATTAACGAAAATATCTCTCGGCGGCGCCACCACCGCCACCACCACCTGGCCAATTAGTAGGGGAAGAGGAGGAGCAGGAGCAGAGCCGCTTTCCCTAATGACAAATTTTTTCGCTACATATAAATTATGCATTAGCCCACGGCAAGAGCAGCGCAAAAAGCTGTTAAATATTTGAAAAATATTTAGCGCTCGGCTCAGCTGGGCCCGCCCCAAGTTAAGCCGAGCCGAGATTCCGAATAGGCGACAGTTGGCGCTTTACACAAAATGTGTCCCATTAGCCCGTTTTTATTAAATTCAAGTCACAGTTGTCCAGTTTGGTTGGCAGTGAAATTCGGAAATACGGCGTGGTACGGTTCGAGGAGCGGAGTGTACTGGATGGATGGAGTCTCCGAGAAATCGAAGCAGGATAATTTGTCACCCGACTGCCAGAGGGGGCGAGAGCCTGGCAAAATGGTGAAACATTAAATTTGGCAAATAAATGGACACTTGTTTGTCATAACGCTGCAAATGCGCCCAAATAAAATGGAGAATGAAAATGAAAAACCAAAAAGGAAAAGCGAGAAGCGAAAAACGAACGAATTGACGGTGTGACGGCAACGGCAACGGCAACGACAACGGCAACGTCGACGGCGACGATGTAATCCAAACAAACAAAAAACGGGGAGGAAAAAAATGTTAAAAATGAAAAACAAGACCATTACCATTGGTGCAATAAAGTAGAAAACAACCAGCGCAACTATAATTTAAGTGATAGGGAAAGGACCCAGGGGATACCCTACAATCGATGCAGAAACCAACTGGAACTTTATGAATTTCAAGGGGCAAATGCTTTTATTTAATTGCATGTGTGGGTTTAATTAAAAAAATTGCGTTTAAATTTGTATAATCAATAAATTAGTATATATTTTTAAGCTTAAAACTTGAAATAAATTTAAAATTTCTCTATTAAGGTGTTCAATAGCCCTTAACTTAACTTTTAAAATAGTTGACATGTTATACAAATTTGACAATAACGGCAACGCTTTATATTATTATTTTTCGCTGTTTATTTGTGCAAATTTTTAACCTATTTAAGAACCTTACTTCTTCAGCATTATCCGATCTGCTTAATCCCTGAACGCTGCTGGCCAAATCCCAGATACGTAGATCCGATTCCATTATGACCCTATCGGTACATTGAATCCGATGCTGTCAAATCAATAAGGCAAATACTTTAGTGCCCTTCCATTCCAATATGCCTCAATTTGTTGCTGCACCGCATCCTCCGAGAAGAAGCAGCAGTAGCAGGAGGCAGGGCCAAGCAGCCGAAGGATATACAGGAGGCAGGAGAGAGCTAAGGGGTGGACATTGAATAGCAGAAGGGTGAGCGCAAAGCGGCAAATACAACGAAACGAGGAAACGGCAAATGGCAATGGCAAAAAGTAAATAAATCGCTTCAAATTTTCGCATGGATTGCGGGTGAGTGGGGTGGTGGTGTCTGGGTAAGGGTTAGGTGGCGAGGGGCTGGGAAAATTGTAACCCAAAAACTGCTGAGCTCTCTGAGCTGAGCAGAGACCAAGAGGTGACAAAGGAGCAGAAGACGCAGCATTTGAAGGCGATGGCAAAAGGCAAAGTTGCAGGAACACTAAAAAAAAGAAGAATTAGAAGTCAAGATCGCGAAAAATTCTTAAAGTAGGAATCGAATTTTTTATATGAATTACAAAATGTCTAATTTCTATTGTTAAACTAATGTAGTTACTTGAGAAAAGGATCATTTAATTCTCTGGAACACCCCACCACACTGGCAAAAGGTTTATAAGACAAGCTTTCTAAAAAAAAAAATAAAATTGGTATTAAAAATTGATTTCCTTTACATTAAAAAAATACACTTTGTTGGTGCTATATTCTATATACTTACCCAAAATTAATTTATTTATTTTTACTTAATAAATAAGTCTAAGATAAAATGTTTTCAATGGCTTTCTTGGAAAAGTATAACTTACAAAAGTCTAGATTAAATAAATACGATTTTTATTTTTTGTGTAGAGAATAGAAGGGCGCCTTTTTGCTTCTTTATTGTTTCTGTTGCTGGCGCTGCTTGTTATTATTGTTGTTTGCTGGTTTTGTTGGTGTCGTAGGTTGTTAAAGGTTCCGCTCACTCCCAGGGATCTAAAGACGACTAGGGACACTTTCTGCGTAGCGTGGCATGTACCAGGTGCAATCTATCGATTCGCCGTTTCACCCGTCTCCTTTACTCCTTTTCGCCTTGTCGCCTACTCCTGCTCCTATTCTTACTCCAGCCTCTGCTGCCCCTGCTCCCACTGCTGCTCCTTGTTTGCTATTTGTGCTCGTTATGGTTGCTGAAGCTGCCAGCTTGTTGTTGCCGCTGCTCGCACTGCTGTTGTTGCAGTTGAAATATTTACGGCGTACGTTGGACTATTCCACTATTTGTAACACCCCGAGATGGGGCCTCAACACACGCACAAATGCTACCCGGAAAATTGGTACAGCGAACTGGGGTATATACGCTTTGGGTACCAAAAGGTTTAGAAATACTTCATTTATCCACGATATCAGCTGTAAAAATAAACTTTCGGTATATTTATTTAACAACTCTTTTTAAGAGCTTATCTTTTGCAAAGTATTTTGCATTGTTTAAAGTTAACTTTTAGCCAAAAACCATCAACTAGTAGTTTTTGTGTGAACCCATTTCTGTATGCAAAAATATTTATGTCAATTATTAAAATAAATCTGATGTGATCTGAAGGCCTGTGTTTGTGTGTTAAATAAAGAACTTGATTGATTATTTTTGTTCATTGAATATATTTCTCATTGCATTACTATATATTTTTGTATGTTTTTTCCACACTCAGAGGTAGCTTTTTATTCAATGTGTAAATTAAAATAAAGATTAAGTGAACTGTTATATTTGTTTACAGAACTGAAATATTCAGCTTGGAGTTTAAATAACCATCTTTGTTTTTAAGTTCTATATTATCAAAAAGACTGTTTTTGTGAATATTTTGATATGTAATAACGATTTATAAAAATATTTAACAATTCCACAAAACGTAATATATTTTGTTGAAATACTTTACAATTTTGTGGCAGATACAAAAATGTTAGTAAAAGGTATTTAATAATTTCACCTTCTCGGATATTTTCATTTTTCCTTCACTGCTCGCCCCCTTCCCAACACCCTTTGCCAACAACCCCCACCCACAGTTGTAGTTGTTGGTTGTGCATCGGTTTTGTATTTTTGTGTTTTTCGGTTCTCATTGTTGGCTGGCTTTGCCGGGACGAAAGCGAAACCAAAGGGGAATATGCAGTAATAAAATAACAAAATAGCACAAAAAAGAAAATAGAGCAAGGAAAAACCAAACAAGACGCGTCCTGCTTTCATTTATAATTTTATTTATTTTTTCAATGCATTTGGCGTAAATAAAGAAATAAAGCGTTGGCAAAATGCGAAATGCGAAAAACAAGAAAGCGTCGGAAAGCAGCGACGGATCCGTGGAAGCTGCGGAATAATTTGTGCAAATTTTATGTGCGGCACTTTTCATTATTTGCAAGAACAAAAATGCTAAAGAAAAAATAAGAAGGCATAGAGTCAGACAAGTGATGGCAAAGGCGAAGAGTTTGAGGAGTATTTTAATAAAACCGGCGGCTACACGGCAAGAAAACAGGAGGGAGACACACGCATAGAGTTTCATAAAGGCAAAGAAAGCAATTGAGTTGCGTTGAAGTGGCATAAAGTAGTGGCAAGTGGCGGTTGGGAAGTTGTTGCTGCTGCTGCTGCTGTTGTTGTTGTCGTTGTTGGCCTGGCTTGGCTTGCTTTTTAACCATTTTTGTTTGGTGGCTGCGACCGCCGTTCGGCACTCTCCCCTCAGGCTTCACCCACACAAACAGATATGGCCAAATTATTAGCATTCATTAATCAAAGTATTTTGCATGCTAAATTTAGTGACGACTGGCTTATATTCCTAAAGGATGTATAAATTTAATTCAGATGTTTACAGAGCAGTGAACAAGACCCTATGACTTATATATATTTACATATATCAACGTACTTCTGATCTAGCCATGTCCGTTAGAAAATAAATGACTGATATTTCGATTAAAGTTGACAAACCCTTTAATTTATTTTATTTATTTATTTATTAATTTTGTAGCTTCCTTAATCACATTTAAAATAAATATCTAATATGATCTTTAAGAAAGTGACAAAAAAAGTTTGATTTGATTTCCGACAAACCCTTACAAATTTTATAATAAGAGTCTGATATTGCTTGCCGTGTTCCTCATTTAGTTATTTTGTTTAAAGAATGTTTATTATATAAAAATGTATAATAATGGCTTACATACATATATTGATTTAAGAGTCCTTGGTGCTATTATTTTAAATTGCGCTGTTGCCATAACGAGATGGCGAGGAGAGTCAGGTAGCTGGTAGTTGCTGGTAGATGGCAGATCCTGATGCGGTGAGCTCCTCCTGGGTTGTAATGGGAAATGAAATGAATGAATGAGCATAAGCACTTTTTTGTTTGTCTGTTTGTCTCTGTGCTTGTTTGTCTGTGGTGGTGGCTTCCCCGGTGAAAGCCAGTGTGTGTGCAAGGGCCTGATGCGAGTGTGTGCGTGCGGGCATGTTAGTGTTTGTGGCCGCAGACGCAGACGGCAGAGCAGAAATGATGCACTTCAAATTAAAATGCGAATGCAAGCGAAAACTTCAAAAGAAGCACTAGAACAGAAAACAGAAGCGCAAACGAGATACTAATAGACAATGCCAAATGCTAGGGGGATCCCAGGATCTCTTTGTGGGTGTTTGTGCTTCTAAAAAGGGGGCGCTGGTCTTCGGTCTTTGGTAGGCGTGGCCGTTTCATTGAATTGAAGGACCCACCATAAACACACTAACACACTGTCCCAGCGAAAGTGTCGCCGTCGAAGGATGTGTATGTTGGTGCAGCCAACGAAGGATAAAGTTAGCGACGATGACGAAGCAGGACCCGCAAATGCACTCTGTCCTAGCGATGGTCGGAGGAAATCAATTCTAAAAGTACCCTCATTGAACACTGGAACAAAAAAAACAAGGAAATAAAATTTCATTATTATATTAAATTTATTAATAATTATTAAAAGCTTTTTTTAAATCAATGCTGCCTCTTTTTTTAGGTGCACTTAGCTGAGATGAAAAAACCCAGGCTATATGGCTTGTAATCAAATAACGTTGCTGTGCATTTAATTAAAAGCAATTCTATGTTATCCGTTAGTCAGATTCTGACAGCTAAAAGTTGAGGACTTTGGGCTTCCTATGCAGGGAGTTCAACGTGGCGTATACGTGATTTTATAATTTGAGTTTTTTAAAAATTGTTGAACACAATTCCTGTAGTATGTCTTGGAGATATTGCAAGAACTGAACATTGTTTTTGTTTTTATATAATTATTTAATCAAATTATTAAAGCAAAAGTAAATAATAAAGTCGAGAAAGACCAATTTTGTAAGGTTTTATTATAAGTAAAGCTAATAAATGTCACATTTCAAATATATTAAATATTTGTATAATTTAAAACTCTATAGAACGTAAGTACTTTGCCGCTATTCTTAAAACAATTTCTAGTTTACTTACTTAAATTGAATAAATAATGTTATTTAGCCAACACAGAGGCATACACACAACGTTCTGTAAGGATTACCGAAAAAAAACTTAAGCCTGATTGGCGGCCATTATCGAAATCACTCTTCGAAGCCTTTCCACTTCCGTTTCCGCGTCTGCTGCTGCTTCTTCTGCTTCTGCTGCTGCTCGATTCAATGCGATTCAATTCGCTGCGATTCAATCACGTTTTCGGGCACGAACGAGGTCACGCGCCCATCCCTAATACAAATGCACTTTGGACGTGGCCGACGCGCGCTAAATTCGCCTTAATTCACTTTTCATACAAAACAGCGGCAGCACAAAAGCACGCCCCGCACGCACACACACAGGAGCAGCCAGGACCCACAAACACACTCACTCGGAGGCAGGGACACAAGCATACACCCGCGCACACAGAAGCAAATGCATGTTTGTTGTAATTAATTTAAAATATTATTACAAGAGCGCGCGCGAGCGCTAAACTAAAGAAGAAAGCAGAAACAGGAGCCGAGGTGGCAGCAGCAGCAGGAAAGAGGATTCCGAGGGGGGGGGAGCAGCGGCTGCTGGTGGGGCAATGAAAGGGGAGCACAGACAGTGACAAGGCAACGTTAAATAATTATAGCCCAAGCGAACTGCAAACAGCAAGCAAACAAACACAGGCACACAGACACACACAGCCAGCAGCAAACAGCATGTGAAGTGAATGAGAGGGATGTGGCCAAATAACCGTATGCTTCCCCGCCGTAATGTATGGGTGTCTGTGTGCGGAAACTAAAAAATCCCTAACCCCGAACTTTGTTTTTAATTGACGCGACAACAAGCAGGAACAGCAAATCAACAAGCAGCATTCCAAAAAGCGGAGTAAAGGATAACAGGACCCAGCGAAGGGAAAAGTCTGCCGAAATACCAAAAAACAAAATTAAAAAGGGGCATCCCAAAGCGAAAAAAAAAAACAGTAAGAAAGTAATAAACGTAAAGCTATTACAAAATCTGATAATGGTCTGAGGGCAATGGCAATGAGGCAGACAAATAAACGCATGCCGGCTAACACAAACACACAAACATACACACAAGAGCACACGACAGGACATTAGAAGAGCGCGAAAGAGCGAGAAAGGACCCGAAGGAGAGGAGAGAACGGAACGAGTGGCAGTGGAACACAACACTTAACGAAAAGGTATTTAAGTAAGAATTGGATTTCTTGAGTTTCCTTAAACTGTAAAAAAAAGGTATAGAAATCTTAAAATATGTTAAATCCTTACTTTAGAGACTAACAGTTTGCAATAAATGTTTTTTAATACTGTTAAAAGGAACTGAATAAAATCTTCAAGTGAAGATTAATACTTTATTTATAATTACAATACCCTGTAAAGGGATACAAATCAAGAAAGTTTTCTATTACCCCAATTTGGCATTTAAAATCACTCAATAGTTTCATTGAATTCTAAGTAACTAAAGAAAATATAATAAATAAATAAGCTTAGAAATATTTTAATTCCCAATCATAAAATATGTTTTAGCTAAATACAAAATAATCTTAATTTAATAACTCTTTTTCCTGTGCACAATAGTGCAGGGGATCGAAATAGTAACAAAGTGCAGGGCGCCCATAAAACCCGTTACAATATGCCCTGCCATTGAAACAGCAGCAGTGGCAGTGGCAGTGGCAGTGGCAACAGCAGAAGATGCAGCACAGCAGCAACATCCAAGACACAGCGGCAACATCTACAGCGGCCACGGCAGCAGCAACAACAGCGCCAGGAGCAACATAAACATTGAGGCGCGCGTGCTGCGACGGTTGCCGCAATATTAATTTCACGAATGAACAACCCTTGAATAAGCATGCACTTCATGTACCGTTATTATGGCCCCGCGACGTGAGAGTTTTCTCTTTCATTGCGAAATTTCTCTCTTTCAAAGAGAGCCACGAGAGCTGCCGACAGAGCCACCAACTTGCTCTGAAAGCTTTAGTCCTTTCGTTTAATTTCGTATTACTTCGTTTATTTTGCCGAAGTCAGCCAGTGTGTGTGTGTGAGTGAGTGCGTGTGTGTGTGTGTTGGAGGCCAGTTGCTTTTTCATTGTGCATTTCCCAGAGGTGCATTTTTCTGAAAATCTAATTTGAGAGATTGAGATTGTTTGGTCTTTCAATGTTCGTGTTGCGACGCTTGCAATTTCTGGCCACCGCCAACAATAAGGGTCCTCGTCCTCCTCCCCGAACACACATATACATATATATGGCACACAAAAGTGTATGTGTGCGGCCATATATTTATGCAGCAGTGGCAGGATATTGGGGAGTTATGGTCTCGTCTCGGAAATACTCCAAGTCACAGTCACACGCTCACTTTAATTGGTCGAGTGCGTCGCAACGCTGCGGCAATTTCTGTTGAAAAATCTACATGGGAGATTTGCTAGCTGCAACTGTAATGCCAGCAGCAGCAGCAGCAACAGAAACAGCAGCAGCATCTGCAACAGCAGCAACATCAGCCAAGGCAACAACGGAATCCGCATGGCAGCGACTTCAATCATTGCGCGCCACGCTCGCTGCGGTTTGACAAACATTTTTCACAGAATGTGCGAAGGCAACCGCCGAGCGCCAGGCTCCACGGCAACCGAACTCCCTGTTTAATGGCACACGGCTAAAAAAAACTACGCTTTTTTGTTGTTATAAGTTCGTATGGGATTTTACAACTTTGGTAATTAAATAAAATTAGTTTGCATACATTTTAGTTATTTCTTTCTACTGAAGACTATAAGGGATAAAATTAATTTGATAAAGTTAATTAATTTATTTTCAAAGGAACCATTTAATTAAAATGTGAGCTGGAAATAAGGATAACAATTCAAAATTAAATAAATTATTTTCTCTCCGTGCATCCCTGCCGAGATCTCACTCCTTTGGCCTTTGCCCGTCCCTTACTTATTCGTGTATGTTTGATGAGTATGCGAGAGTTTTATGGCTGTATTGGGAATGAGCTGTGAGCAGGAACCCGCCATATCGGAAGCAAGAGAACGGGGAGGGCAGATCCTGGAATGAGGAGCAGCAGCAGGAGCAGGAGGAGGCCCAAGGATGGGCAGGATGAGCTGGCGTCAGGCTTTGGTTTTCGCTTTGGCTTCAGCTTGGCGCCTCTTCGCCAGGCTGCCGTGGAGGCTGATTGGGTTATGCTGTGATTTTAATTTTGAAATCATACGAATGCGAGTACTGCTGCAATGCAAAGCGATACGATACTACATGTGCGGATTTATTTATGCACACACACACAAAAAAAAAAGGAATAAAAAAATATTCGTATTTGTGTGCGAGCGTAAAGCGATAAAGCGCCTTACAGGATTTTGCATCGGACGGCTGCTGTTCGCAATTTGATAAGCTACCTCTGGGCATTATTTTTACGACTCTTTTCCAGCTCTCTCGCACACAGACAGACAGCGTTCGGCAGACGCCTGCAAATATGCAATAAAATATTCTGATTTTAAGCTGATGTGTAAATCAAACGAATCTTATTGTTTTCAATTTGTGCACACACACCCATTTTCACCGGCCCGCTTTTCCCGAACATGTCTCACCGCCGGCTTAGAAGTTCAGTCGATTGCGGAGAGTCGTCCTTCGACACTTGATCCCATAGAAATCGCAGACAGAAGAGCCATAAGCATGTATCAATCGAGTGTGGAGTGAAGTTGAAGGTTACCGGCGCCGAGAACCTACATACATATTCTTAAAAGTCAGCCTGCGTTTATTAAGTATACGCCCCGTTGAACAATTTAAACACTCATCTGTAGAAGAGCCTTTCAATTCAATGCTCCCAGTAATCAAGCGAAATTTCTCTCAGAAATAAAGTAGATTTTTTCCTTTAAACTGACACTTTAATATATTCAAACATTCACCTTAAAGAAAATGTTTACTTAAAATAAAACAACTCTAAGTATCCCAAACAAAATGTGAAGCTGTTTTTATTGTACTCGTAATTAACTTTAGCGAATTTACATTAACAGACGTACGAACTAAGCTATACAAGATTCGGATAAAGCGTTTCAAACATATGACTACGGGCATATGGATATGGTACAAACATACAAACGATATATACGATACATACAACTAGAACTATCAACTATCAACTACTGCGGAAACGGAAACGGAAATGCTTTGCGCTGAAAGAATAAGGAGTAGAAGTAGACATGCCCTAGAATGGATAGAATAGTTAATGGTCCTATAAGAATAGCTTGAACAGGGCAAAGAGCGCCCAGGCAGCTAGCGAGTAGAAAATAACCAGTGTCGTATAGTGCAGGACCTTCAATCTGAAAAAAGTATTGAAAAATAGTTAGTAAAATTTCTTTAATAATCTTTTTAAAGACTCACCTTTCGTAGCGCTTGATGGACTCTGGAATATTGCTGGGATCATCCTTGACCACATACAGACGCAGCCCGTAGAGACTGACGCGGAACAGATTGGTCCAGTCCAAGTCCCGCATATCGAAGGCAAACAACCTCTTGTCCCGATCGTCCAGTTTTTCCGTTAGTTTTCTTACATTGTCGTTGTCGAAGCGAAACTCATTCGAACTGAAGTACTTTAGGACGTTGCTCAGCTTGTGAATCTTTCGGTATATCTTCATCATCCTAAAAAAATTAAAAACATTCAGAGTTTCATTGGAATCCAGAAAATCCCTTAAATCCAAACCAACCTTGGCTTCTTGCCAATGATCACCATGATGGCGTCCATGACCAGGGCGGGCAGTGTGTGATAGAAGAAGCACAGGATGTGATATTGCCACATGTGTGGCACAATGGTGAATCGCGGATACCAAATGGACTTGCGCATCGGTATGTCACAGCCGTACTCGAAGCCATCCTCCATGTATCGCCGCCAGGTGACCATGTTGTCGGCATCCGGCACGTAATTGTAAATCGGGGGCGTCTCGTACCTTTAAATTTATTTCGAATATTGAATATAAAATATTAAATACAATTTATAATAGTTTAAAGGCTTTGCAACTTACTTGTTCCGAGCTATGTCCCAGGCACTGGCCAGCAGAGCATTCACACACATGTCCACCGGCACAATGTGCGCCTTGTTGTCCATGTCGCCGGTAAAGACTCGCAGCACGCCAGATCCGATGCCCACGATCACGCCACAGGGGCCGTACATATTGTCGATCCAGCCAGTGACCGGTTCGCGGTAAGTGGTGATCACTGTCAGTCAAAAATCGGTATAATTAGAGATTTAGAGAACCTTCAAAACCAAGGAGTAAACGTTCAAACTCACCTATGCCCGGTCTGAAGATGGTGACTGGCAAGTTCTGTGCACTCTGCTGCACGACATTCTCGGCCAGGACTTTGGTAAAGGTATATGTGTTCGGATAACCCTGGATAATGGTCGGCGTCAGGGTGTTGAGGGTGTGCTCGTCGAGGCACTCACTCAGCTTAAAGGCGTTCTCGCCGGTCATCGTGCCGCTGTAGAACTTCTCCTGGATGTGACGCATGTTGCAGTGAGCAAATGCTGTGGAGACGTGGACGAGGGCCTGGAAATATGAGATATTAAACATTACAAATTCTTTGTTAAAATTGCTTTTAAACAAACCTTCAGGTTGACAATCTCTTTGGCCAGCTTTATGATCTCCTTGGTACCATGGACATTGATGGCAATGGCCATTTTGAGCTTCTCATCAAAACGCACTGTGGCCGCACTGTGCAGAACGATGTTGACATTCTCCAGGATCGTCTCGCGCTCATCGGCGGATATTCCCAGTCCCGGCAGCGAGCAATCGCCACTGATGATGGTAATCTGGCAGCGGTACTTGGGGTTCACCTGTTTCATCTTGCTAAAGACCTGCCCAGAAGAATATTCAATTAGTATGGGAAAAAAACAATTTGTTGTGCGAGGTCCACTTACGGGATCATTAAACAGATCCTCAATGCGTGCGAAGGCATCCTTGCCCTTCTTGGTGCGTATCAGCAAATAGATTTGTCCCACCTCCGTGACGCGCAGCAATTTCTCAATGATAACTGGGGACAGGACAGCACGACACGAGACGAGACGAGAAGATGAGAGGACGAAACAGGGAGGATAGGTTGTGTAAATAAGTGGGCGCTATTCCAGTCACGTACTGGGAGTCGAGTGGAACTTACTTTTGCCAAAGAATCCTGTGCCGCCAGTGAGGAAGACGCCCTTGTCCTTGTAGAACATTTGCATGGGCGACTCGTCTGCGGGGAAGAGATCAATGCAAACAGTCATTAAACAATTAGCCAATTTGGTGCGCATCATTGGGGGCTCAGTTTCCCAATCTCGGCCCCCTCCAGCCCCGCCCGATGTTTGTTCGGTTCGGTTTGTTTGCCGGCAACTTGAAGCGCCGCCACGAATTTAAATGCGCATCAAATGCCACTTGAATGGCGCATAATTCACGCCACACACAGATACGTTCTACGCACACATGTACAGAACCAGATGCAGGGGCAGGCTCCGATATCTGGGCATCCACACAGTTGCATAGTTGGTGGGTCATGGGGCTACCGCCCTGCTCCAGCTGCTCCCGCGTGAATTTTTGCCCAAAGTGCCAAAACGGCAACAACACTTGACGTTTCAACGCCGCCTGCCAATGGTTCTGCTGCCCATCTAAAAACCCCCTTTGGAAGCCAGCCCTCCCCTTGGACCCCCCTTTGTGGGCCATCCATCTCTGCCCACATTGTTGTTTGCGGCATCGGTTGCCGCTGCCTGCCACTTGCTGGGCCACTCATAAATATTTGCAAGTTAGCAGCTCGTCGAGCCATTCATCTATTGTCTAAAACGCACACACGCTGCCAGCACACACTCGCACACGCACAGTTGCATATGCTACACGTGTATCCATCTACACTGGCAAACTGTGGGAGTAAGTCTACCTCTATTTATATATATTTAGGTTATTGACTAGTATAATCTATAAAACTTCAGATATTACATTACCCTTCATGAACATTAACCAGATCTTTCTGACCTTTTCTAGAGATATTTTTCTTATTTTCACTCTCCAAGTTATTCCATTTTTCTCCAGTGCAAGATCCTCACACATTCCTCAATTGAATGGCATCTCATCTTGAGAAGACCTGGTTCAACTTCGCCTTCGCCTCTGACTCGAGCTGCCTAATTGCCAATCGTCGACGTAAATCACTGTCAGTCGGCGGACAGGGACCGCTCGCAGCCCGATATGCAGCCAGCCAGACAGCCGTACACAATTGCCACTTGATAATTGCATAATAAATGCAACATTGCTGAGCAGGATGTGCCGCCGGCCCTTCATCGCCCCCAGGATTCCCGTTTGCCCGTCACCCCGTTGCCCTGCTGCCGGCTCAAGCATAACAAACACATTCATTCAAATACGACTTGACACCTATAGCTGACACCAACAACAGCTCCTGTCCAATGGCAAGCCACCGCTATGCCATCACAGCTCCCTCCACTCCCACCTCCACCTCCTCCTCCTCCTTGGAGCAAATTCCTGGCTCGAGGCCGCACTCAACCACAAGCACTTGGCTGGCTCGCTCAAATGTTTTGTTTACCTATGCTAATTGGCTTAAATGCAACTCAAGCGCACTTGGCATCGCCTCCATCGCGCCCAGTGGAAAACTGACAAGAAAGGCAGGGTGACTTTGGAGATCTAAGCTTGGAATATCCTTGCCGACCACTTATTTCCAGAGAATAACTAATAAAATCAAGCTAGGTTTAATTCAAGTATCTTGAAAAATTTTAGGTAGGCATAAGATACATATTTTAGATTTTTATCTTAATGCTCAATTGAAAGACAATAAATTAATAAACTAGCAACTTGTGAAAATTGTAATCTATGGAAAGTTGAATTTAAATTTATAAATGTTAACTTAAAAAATTTTAAAACAGGATTTTTAAAATCACTTGATAATTCTAACATTTTTACTTAAAGCACTGACTGCTGCTTGCCTCTTAAACTGATCAAACACAAGTACCTTTTGTGAGAGTATCACAAATTTGCCACCACGCATATCTTCCCTTTCATTCCCCTTTGGGAAACCGACTAGGAAAAACCCCCGAAAGACTCTGGCTGGAAAGCCAACGTCATTGTTCGGGGCCGCGGCGAAATCGAGCCTCACTTGGAGTGACTCGAGTGGAAGTGGAGTGTGGCGTTTAAAGCTCTTCGAGCGCTTTGGGGCATTTGTTCAACGCTAACTCCGGCTCCAGCAAAGGCACCAACAGCACCAGCACCAGCCACACCATCAACCAAATCCCCGCCAGAATGCCCAACAACAGCAGCGCCACTTTGAGTGAATTGTCAACAATTGTTGTTGGCTCTTCGGATTTTGCGGGCGGCAGACAAAAGACAAAAGTCTGTCACATAATTTGTCAATTTCAACAAATTTTTGTTTCAACCCCGCTTCCTTCTCCGCCGCTGTGCAACCTTACCCCCGGGGTAACCCCGCTAATGTAATATTTCACGTAAATGCCTTTTATTTTTCCTGGCTTGTGGCTGGGGATTTGCGTGGCTCTGTTTTTTTTTTTTTTTCGAATTTTATTTTTTATTTTTGTGGAACTGGTCACTCACCCTTCACGTCATTTATGAGCTGACAATGATCTTCCAGCGATTTCATCCCATTCATGATGTTCATTATTTTGGGATCATCCATCTTAGCCAGGTAAATATTTCCTAATTATCTGCGGGAAGAGAGCACAAAATTGCGGAATAAATTAGTAAAACAGGAAATTCAGGTAACTCAAATCAGAGAATGTAAATAATGATTCATAATTGGTATTTACAAAGATAATAAGATGCAGTTGCGGTTTGATTTGGGATATATTTTTAAATGAACTCTTTATTTCAAACAAATATCCTTTTGAGAACCTGTTATAAAAAACTGTCATTTAAATTCCCAAAATCCTTTGCCTTAACTTAAATTATTTTATAGATTTTTCTTGCCTTTCAAAGTTTGTAGAATTAGCTTGTAAATTAATCAAGTCCTGATCCGCTTATCAGCTGAAATTTATAGTGACGCGAATTCCGATTGCATTCGCTTTTTAGCGACACAGATAATCCTCTAATTGAATATCTGGACTAAACCCATTCGGTCCAGCAGCAGCCCCAGAGAAGTTTTCGGGAAATTATTCCTTTAATTCGAGCTAGATGAATGGGAAGCGAAAACCATAAAGCCAATTACAAGAGCCCCAAAGCGGTAACCATGCGACCGTTTCTTGGCTACTAAAAATCAAATATATACGTAAGTATATTTCGCTCCAGTAAAGCTCGAAATTTAATTAAAACTTTGCTCCTTGCTGGCAGGCCAGAACGGAGCCACAGCTAGACGCCGGGAAAGTGGCAGAAAGTGGAGCGGAGTGGAGTGGAGCGCGTCACTGAAATTTCTAATGAAGTGCCAGACGCACCTGTTGACACAGCCGAAAAACAAGAAGGCTAAAGGCGGCTAGATATGAAACCGAAACCCAAATGAGAGTCAAACTCAAATAAAATTTAATAAAATTCAAATTATACTGAGTACGGCGAGAGAGTGGCGAGTGCAGCGCCGCTGCTGAGGTGAATGAAACTATGCAAAAGTTGCGATAACAAATGCGTTACAGAATTTTGAACTCGTTTCATTTTTGGCAAAATGAACAGCGAATTTAAGCTAATTTCAAACTGGACTCGCAATTTAAATGAACTCGTTTTCAGCACCGTCATGGCGAGCTGTAAACGGTGCAGTGTACATGTGCAACCTGTTACCCTAACTCATATATTTTATTTCGATTTGATTTCATGTCGGACTTTAGCCGTTCGATGACGCCTTTATGGGAAGCGCATGAGAGTAGTGATAATTACGTACTGGCCAGCAGAAATTAAACAATGGGTCTGGCCAATTGATTTAAGTTCCCGGAGAGAACCAATAGTAATAGTGCGAACGCCATCAAAGCTCAGCGGGCGAAGTTACACAGAGAAATACGCGTATCTCGGAGGACAAAGGCGGAAAATACCATGGAATTTCGGGAGTTGTAAGTACAGTGTGTTTCATAACGGAATGCCAGCCCGCCTACGGATACCAACAACAGGTAGTTAAGGTCATGAATCTGTGTCTGTAATTAAGTCGTGTTGGGAGCGCCCTTTTATCGGAACATTAGCAGGCGTAAATAACTCCAGTCAATTAACTATGTAAATAGGCGAGTGTTGGCAATCATTAAATGAAAATATAGGGTATAGGGTATATTTAGATAAGAGTATGAAAAAGCACCAGTCATTAGAATAATTAGCAACTTTGTTCTGTTAATGTTTCGCCTTGGGTTCAAAGCCTTGCCTTAAGGGGAATTCATTAAAGTAATGTTTATTAATAATTTCTTATGATTTTACTAGAACCTTTTCAATGTTACTTCATATATTTTATTGTAAATATTATTTCTCTCTTAACAAAAAACAATTCCCTTTAATAAGCCAAGTTTCTCTTTCTGCTGAGATTGCAGAAATCAATAAAGAAATTATCTTATTACGATACAAATTAAATAATATTGTCTTAATTAATCGCATAACGCCCCATTACAGTCCATTTAATGAACGCGATTAAGCCAAATTAAATGTAGCAGGCAGCCTTACACTGCCGACGCGCACTGTCTGCTTGTAAACGCACGGAAGACCAACAATGGGAAGGCAACAAACAAAGGAAGCCGCAGGGAAGGCTGAAAGCTGAGAAGACAAAGAGACAGGCAGCAGTCAGCTCGGATGCCACATGAAAATGAAAATTAAATAATTTCGTGCAAGTCAAAGTCTCGCACAATTAACCCATATTTGCCATATTTGCGAATGGAAACCGAGAACCGATAGGCACCTCGTTACCCACTCTACTCCACGCCACGCCAGTGCACTCCACTCTGCTCCCGATCCCAATCCCCTCCAGCTGCTTTTGCGGCTGTGGCGTGTTGCATTTCACACCAATTGGGAAGCTTTTACACCACTCGCGCTTGGCTCGGCGCTCACTCAGTCGGATGAGTGACGAAAGCAGCGCAGTGCAATCCAATGACAGACGGCGCGGCGGCGGAGGAGGCGGCGCAAGGGGTATCAGGGGTCGGGAAACGGGTACAGGGACACTTAGTTAGTTGGGCAGCTAGCCAAGCTCCATCCAACTGACTGGACTGGACGGGAGGCCGCTCCAAAGCCGGCTAACTGGCAGTGTCGGCCAAAAAGCCACTGCAGCTGATTGCACCACGTCGACGACCACAGCGCCACCGATGCCAACGAGGAGTGGAGCCCATCTATCCATCCATCTATCCATTTGTCCGTCCGTCCCACCAGCAGCCGTAGGAAAAGCTGCGAGAGGTGTACGCACTGAATGAACCTTTGCCGGAGGGAGGCGACCAGGGAAGCGGGTTTCGACTTTGTAGACGAATTTATACATTGTTTAAGTATCAGCCGCAGATACTGTTGCCCGGTGTGCCCTTCCCCGCTGTCCACTCAGTTGCCGACACCAAAACTCCATCGTCAATGCACATCGAAGCGCAGCTAATTGAAACAGTGCGGCACAGTGGGCCTAAGCCAAAGAAAAGTGACCCAAAAATGCCAGCAATCGGGAATAGAGTTTGTAGATGAAGTAAGTAAGATATTGCGAACTGGGAAGATACGGTAGATGATTTTGTTAAATGATAGATTATGGATAAATGATGTTTAGATGCTCAAATCACATTTCTATTTAAAAACCTTTAATTTCTTTAAATAAATTTGTAAAATAGCTATGCACTCTATACAATATTTACAGAAATTTCAGCTTAAAAAATTATTTTTAATTTTTGTTTCAGTTTCGTAACTCAACCTGTTCAACTAGCAGCAATTATGTTGATTTTAAGCAACATTCAAGGTATTCCGCGCAATAATACATTTACATTTCGAGGAATTTCAACCCAGTTATAACAAATTCCACGGTGTGACTTGGCCTGATGTTGCCACTTTCGGTACTTCTTTTACTTCTGGCGCTTGTTTGCGTGCGGTGCACCAGACTGGCTGCTGCTGCTGCTGCTGCTACAACTGCAGCAACAACTACAGAAAACTTTTCAGTAAAACAATGGCCCGAAAAACAAAAGTATGAACCACAACAATAACAACTGGACAGAACCAGGGGGCAGTTGTTGGGGCAGGAACAGGAGCTCTGTTAGTTAGCAATGCAACAGCAACGCAGCGGCGGCAACAATGGGAATAACGCGAGCAGCAGCAACGCAAAAAAAAAAAAAAAATCAGCGCCAGCACCACTTCGCATATTCCCCTGGAATCCTGCGAATCGAAATTTTTACCATCAGAGGGGATAGCAGTTTGCCTTTGCCTTTTCCCATTTCCTTCCGCCCACTTTCCCCTCGTACCGAACACTTTTGACGAGGCTCATTCGCTTTGAATTTTATTTAATGCTTTTGTAATAAAGTGTAAAATGGTGGAAAAGTGCAAACAACAGCCACAAGAGCGAGAAATGCAAAGAGGACGAAGGCGTTGCATAATATCAGCAACATCATCATCATCAGCAAGGGAAGCCCCGTCGTTACCAAGGAGCCGAACCGGGCCAGGAGCAGGACCTCATCCTGCAGTCGGGGGCGGAATAAGTAAGAGCTGCGGCCAACACCAGTGGCCACATTAAAAGAAGAAGAAATAATTAACAGCAACAGTTTGAAAGTCCATAAAATGGAAATGGTCGAGCATTGCCATCGCCATCGCCGTCGCCGTGTTGACTCCACCACGAACTCCAGCTTCGGATACAGTGCCACCCGTTCGCATCCACGTCCACCGTTGCCTCATTGGCATCACCATTAACAGTGGTGCAGACGCCGTCGCCATCGCCACCGCCAACGCCACGACCACCGCATGTGCCATACAACTTCCGACTTCCGCTGGCTTTGCCCTGTCTGAAGGAGGGTCTGCGACTGGGTCCGGGCTATAATACTATATATACGTATATGTACGGCTATATACATAGTACTCTCTGATGGAGCGCACTTGTTTGCCATACCCTTTTCGGTAAGTGGCCATGACAGAGCAATCGATTCGGTTGCATCTCCGCATATTTACTGTCTAACCCGTGACAAAGCAAATAGCTTGAAGAGCAGTGGGAGTTTTTCAATTGATTTTTTAAATGATGTTCTTTACCTTACTAATTACTCTGACCGCAGATTATCTCAATTTTCATGTTTAATTACATTGTATTGTGTTTTTAGAGTGAAGTATAAGGTAATTTCTACAAGTTCTACAAGTTTACTTGTAATCCAGATATTTTCTTTACAAATTACAAATGTAATTCCTTCAAATTAATTTCCCATAATTAGATTTTCCAGTTTAGAAAGAGCCTTTTAATTCTGAATTAATACAAATTATAAAAAGGCATTTTTAAAATGTAGGGTATTCAAATTTCATTGCCAACGGCTAGCCTGGCTTTTCCGATTTATATTCTTTGCTATTTGTTAATGCCGTTGTTGCTGTGCGTCGACTGTTGTTGCTGTTGTCACCGGGTTGACATACAAGCAAAGAGTCTCGGCAAAAAATGTTCGTTAAATCTATTAAAAGATAATTACGTGAAGACAAATGGACGGGCAACGGGAGCCAGAGCAGGAGCAGCTCTGAATGTCCGGGTATCTTTTGTGCCGGCTCTGGCATCCTATCCAGTGGCCGTGCCGGTGTCCGTATCCGTGACCGTGTCCGTGTCTGTGTACGTATAGTTGTTCGCATCCATAACCATGCCCGGCTCCTGTTCGGCTCCTGCTCCTGCCTCTGTGGTGGCCGCCATTCATCCGTACATATGTATGTACGATATTATTATTCGAGTTCGTTGATACGATAACGCTAATGGATATGGATATTGATTATAGTTTTTATGTCGCTTATGCATCGTTGCTGTTGTGGCGACTGCTCGCCCCGGCTCCCGTTTCGCATTCTGTGCTCCTTCCGGCCAGCATTTCCCCTGAACCAGGCCACTCAACGCGCTGGTGTGGTAATGATAATTTTGATTATATTGATGCGTCATTTTATGAGCCGCAATGGTATTGAAATTGAGTGGTCTGTGACAGCGTCTAGTTTATGGCTGCCATAATGGCGTCCCAATCCCAATTAACAGCTGCTCGAGCGAATCTCCCGACGGTCTCTAATGAAAGGAGAGCCTTTCTTCGTAGCCAATTAAGCGGGGATTAGGGGCGGTCCTCCATCTCCGACCTCTGGGTGCCCAGACACTTAGTGGGTCGGCGGCGGTAATAATCGCAGTCGATGGGAACTGTGAACTTTAGCTATTGTTGGCGAAAAGTCTTAACGACTTTATCCAGCGTCCGACACCGACGTTAGCACCGCTCAATGCAAACTGCAGGTTCTTGACACTCCCCCAGAGCCGGGCAGAGCTGAGGTACTGGGGAATGCTAATTACACGTATCTTCAGATACGTGTGCGAACTCGCAATATCCAATTACGGAATCTTACACGAGTGACAAACATTTGCGGCAATTAAATTAATGAAACTTTGTCCGGCTACGTGTCGCCGATCTTGTGCGGATTTCTTTATATATACGTATATGTGTGCTATTCAGGTTTTATCAGTCGCTATCTTTTCGCCTGAAGGAGCTGCGCATGCGTCACAATATCGTTAAGAAAAAATAACCCTCCCACTCCTCTACTATTCAAATCCCGCCTCCCGCCGTAATCGGAGAGTAACCAAAACGCAGCCACACCTGAGCTGCCAATTCGAGCGTTTAACCAAATAGTTTCGGTTATGGCTCTGCGGCTGGCCGAAACGTTTATGTATTGGCCAGGCAAATATTGCCCAGCAATTGCCTCATATTCGCATTTTCGCATGGCCACAGCAGCAATCAAAGCCAAATTGAATAGGCAAATTACCAATCTTCATCCACACGCCTGCCGATAGCACGAAGAGCTGTTGCTGAAATGTACTCAAACGAATGGGGCTTTGAATGCCGAGTATGACCCTTGGGGTATTTCGAAAATGTTTTATAACCAAATAAAATGTGGTCTATTTAACCTTATTTGCGTTACTTTATATAAAGTATTTTTTAAGTGAATTTAAAAAATGATTTTTTCAGATTTAATAGATTTATGATAATTTTTATTATTGACCATTTAAATAGGTTTAAATTGTTTGCAATATTTTCATATAAATGAATTGTCCGATATTTAAAACATTCAAAAACCACTAAAACAATGATTAACAGCAGTAAGGTAAAGACAATGCAACTGACGAACAACTATGACGAGAAAACAAGTTAAATAAAATCATATTCAATAATTTAATTAATAAAATTATTAAACATTAATTGCCTGGAAATCTAACAAATTGTAAATCTAATTAATAAATAACTTTAAAGCGTTTTTTGCGACATAAAAAAGTAAACAAACTGTCAAACAGATCCAATCTAATCCTCGACCTTAACTAACGTATATTATCCCTTTGGGCCTGCTTTTCATAAATTGAGTTCTCATTAATTAGGCATACATTCTCGTTCACTATGATTTATTTTAAATTGATTGTTTTCATTACTTAAATAATGAATATATAAGGTTAATTTAAATTTTCCATTTAATGAACAAAAGAACACAACGCACTGTGAACAATTTCTAAATCAATTTCAATTGTTTGTTGCGCCATTATTACACCTGTTTATTTATGGCCGGGTTTTTTAAAATTATGGAAAAACACACCCACATTCATACGTAAGCGCACAC
This sequence comes from Drosophila ogumai, assembly GCA_018904815.1. Classification (NCBI taxonomy): domain Eukaryota; kingdom Metazoa; phylum Arthropoda; class Insecta; order Diptera; family Drosophilidae; genus Drosophila; species Drosophila ogumai. Next base: position 31,717 of record JAEIIJ010000733.1, read on the forward strand.
ATTTACAAATTGTAATTACATAATTCGCTCATTATCAATGACAACAACAATTACAGCAACACGACATTACAAAATCGGCATAAAACAAAAAAGCGAAGCGAATGCAGAAGACGAAAAAAATAACGTAAATAAATTAAATGCGCTCCGCTATAATTTATATTAATTAATCGCTTTATTTTTTCTTTTTTCGCGATTTTGCTGCTGCCATAATCGGGAAAATCACGCCAAAAATCAATGCAGCAACAATCGGTGGCATGTAATGCACAAGCAGCAGCAAAAAATATTATTACCTATACAAAAACAAATTTATGCGCTAATAAATAAGCAAACATTTAAATCGTTTTCAATTGCTATCTCCATCTCCCTTGCGCGCCCACCGTTTCTCCCTTTCTGCCCCAATTTGTGTAATTTATAATTGAATATAATTTGAAATTTTTGTTTGGCGCCTACATATAAATAAAGTATGATATTTTCCAATTAAATTACAACAAAAGCCTTGCAAAACTTGAAGCTTACCAGCGCAGAGGGGTAATTTAATTTTTAATCGGGTTTACGGCTAAAAAGTGCCCTTTATTAAGGCTTGAGATTATAAATTACTCCTGTTTGTATTAAAATTTGTTTTAAATTTCTTAAAAAAAGAAAATATTTTAATACACATTAAAAAGACAAACATTAAGATAAAACAAATTCCTTTGTCTCTCCGCAAACTAAGCAGCAATAAACTAAATTAAATTAAACAAATTCTTTATCAAATATAGCTTCTTTCTATTGAATTTAAAAGAATTACATTTGCTCTTGTTTACTAAAATAGATTTCATTGCAATTGTTAGCTAATATTTATTTAAATATAAGTGAAATCGTCTCGGTAATATGCCCAAATTCTTCAAGCTTATGCCTGCGGGAGTGAGAAGTCATAATGGAAATTCTTTGGCAAATTGAAATTGCAGCCACTTGAGGCAGAAGTGGCAGGCGGCATGGACGAAACGGAACTAAAGTGAGGGGGGCGTGGCACTCTCGGGCTGGAGAGAGGCTCGACCCACTTCGAGGGGGTTGTGAATGAAATGCGGAGCCGGGGTAAACGGTTAAGAAATCACGTCATAAACGCGCCGAGCACGAATTATTTACAAAGCACGCGAAAGCCTAAAAGAAGGCCCACACCCCAATAAAATAACAATAAACTATGCTCCATGGCCCAGAGAGCGATGGGGGGCAGTGGTGTGGTGGGGCGGTGGGCTGACTGCTGGGTGACTCTCGGATGGTCATAAAAACAAAACAACAAAAGCTAAGGGAACAACAAGCCGCAGTGGCATAAACAATTGTGTTACAAATACGACTACAAATGCATAAAGCAAGGAATCCAGCCAGCAACAAATGTCGTCTCTTATAGACGATTATTTATTGTTAACGATTTATATTTCGTTGTTTGTGCTGCCACTGCCGGAAAAGCTCGCATTTCCAAGCTGCGTCCCTCGTACGTGCAAATGTGTGAGTCCCTGCCCCAGATTGCAAGCTCCGTGCTCCATGATCCGCCCTCTCTGTGCCTTACTCCGTTTTGGCCTCAGCGATTGAGCCTGATTGCCGGCTCAAGTGTCGGTCGCGTCACACGGGGCGTATGCGTGTCGGATTGTGGGCCCAAGTGGAAGTGGTGGCCCCTGGGCGGCTGTGGGTGTGGCAGGGCCATCTTAGAGCTGAGCACTTGGCCCTGCCAACAAGGCAATAATTTCTTTTTATATTTATGGGCAGCAAAAAACTGTGGTACTTTGATTGGGAGCTTGCCAAAAATTTCAGAAAATAATATCTATCTTATGTTGGGAATTAAAACAGAGTTTCTTTAATCAACAATTATCTTTGACAAAGAATAGATTTTGTTCAAAATATTTCTCTAGGTTACAGCTTATAATCTTGGGATTAATCACAGTTAATCATAGTTTACTATTCTAAAGTTATAAACATATAAAATTTAAAGGTTCTGAAGGTTAAAGCAGAAATTCCTAAACAACATAGTGATGCTAAGACGAATCCCCTACCACTGCGTGCATCACTGGCTATAATGCTGGGGCCATCAGTGGCAAGTGTTACAGTTGGCTTTCCCGCTTTCCCACGCGTCGCGGCAACATTCTTCTTCGTCAACTGCGCGGCATGTTTGACAGCAATGAGTGCTTAACACGTACGAGGAGGGCCTTTGTTCGATACCCACTGATGATGCTGTTCCTGGAGCTGTGGCTGTGGCATTGTTGCTCATTTGCCACTTTATCTTGGCATTGTGCATGTTATTTACTGTTGCCCCACCAGCTTCCTTCGATTCAATACGCCCTCGTCTGCTGCTGCCTTTGTGCATCAAGCTGTACACTTGGAGAAATTTAGGTTCCATATAACAAAAAAGCAATACATCCACTTTTTAAGCAATGAAATCAATTTTTTTAAATGTAATTTTCCATAGAGACTACAATTTCATTTCATTTTCTACGTCCAAATTTTTCTGCGTGTCTTGCGAGTATCTGCGGACTGTCAAAGTATCTGTATCTGCAAACGAAGCTCCAGCTTCAGCTGCGGCCCTTGTATCCGTATCTCTGTGCGTGCACATTGTTTTCTGTGTGACAAATTTTGTAGGAAATCATTTGCTATGCTCTGTTAAACGATGACTTCTTTCTCCGTTTGTGTGACGCCCAATTCATTGAGTCTACAGCCTGGGGCTTAGTTACCCCAATACGAACCCAAGACCGAACCCGAACATAACCCAACTATCCCAGCCTTGGTCCAGAATAAACCAATTTGGGCCAACAAGATGGAACAAGACCAAGACCAACACCAAGATGAAGATGGAGGGCGAGGACGAGGACGAGGACGAGGACAATAACCGACCCACTGACCCACACAAAGTAGCACAAAGATGTTTTACGAGTTGTTGTTCTCGTTGTTGTTACAATTTGTTCATTACTTTTTATCACTTGTAGATGGTGCACTGAGAAGAAATAAAAAATAAGACAAATTCAAAAAGAAACTCATTTGAATTCGTTGAAAAGATAATGTTTACTGATGAATGGTGAGCTTAAAGGTCTTCTACAGATTTATATAAGTCCTTAATTATTTTTAAAAAGCTAGTTTTAAACTATTTTAGTTACAGAACTAAAGATATTAAAAAAAATTTAAACACTAGGGAAGACATTAAATTGCACAGCAAAATATTGTATATAAATATTTAATCTTTTTAAATTAAATGTAAACTATCCACATTTTTTAACCGTGTAGCTGATAGCAGAATGAAATTCACTGATAGTGACCTTTCGCACTGCCAGCAAAATTGTTGCCCCTTTTTTTGACAGTTTTCGAGATTTTTTCCCCCAGCATCTGCTCATCCATTGTATTTCTATTGCTATTGCAGTGATTTTTTCCCCATTGTTAATTCCTCTGATTGCCAATGTTTTTGTTTCTGCTGCACCCATGTCATGGGTCAGTTGAATAAAAAAAAAAAACTAAACAAAAGCAAAAAAAATATATATAGAAACAGAAACCCGAGGCACGCAATGTTGCCAAATTGTGTCTCGCCACAAGCAGTTGGCCCAAACATATAATTATGTACGAGCATTGTGGATAATGCCGAATACCAAAGCCACACACATGCACTCAAACCATCCACCTCAAGCCTAACCACGCCCCCTTTATCCCGTTACCCCTTTGTCCGTCCACCACTTTTCTGCTCGAGGGCCAAATGTATTTTCCCTCATTTTTATGCTGCCCACAAATTGCATTCAATTTATTTTGCTTGTTGCAAATCAAAAATCTCCATAAAGCAAAATGTTTCCTCCGCAATGTTTGCGGACTGCATAAAAATGTTTAACATCGCATAAAAGTTATTACTTCATTTATTTCAAATGCAAACATTGTTCTCAACCGAATCCGTTTTCGGTAAAGTTATGGCAGGAGGAGATACATATATTTGTTTATTGCATTTAAATTGAGTGCGCATTTAGGAAGGTAAAGCGAAAGGAGTTGAGAGTTCTTTGGCACTTGCGGCTGGATACTTTGAAACATTAGTAACTTTTTAATGTTATTTTAAATGGACTTTCAATGTTAACTAATTAAAAGGGCTTTAATTGTGGCTAAAAAGATAAGGATTTTGTTTTTAGGGATTTTAATTGGCAGCAGCAGCTGGGTCCTTTTTAATTTCGTTTTATTTTGAATTATATGCTTAATATAAACAATTAAGCAGCCATAAAGTAAACAGTAGGTTACTAAATCTCTTAATATTTTTTAACAGCATATGACTACACAGTTGCAGCTTAGGAGCCTAGAAAATAAATATACTTTACTTTAATAAACATCACAATACCTTGCAGTTAATAACGATTCAATTTATGCCAAAAAAGTCTACCTGGTGATGGAGCAAAGGCAATTTTTTCACTAGCTTCCATTGGATTTTAAGAACAGCAGAACAACAGCAAATTTCCTTTGTTAGGCTCCTATAACAAACCAAATAGTTTATTCCAAACTATTCCAGCTTAATTCAATAAATTTCAAGTGGCTTTCCAACTCAGCCGAAATACAAAAAATACAACAACAAAAAAGGCGTAAACCCACAATGCTCAAATGTGGCAAATGAAATGGAAATTCCCTGCATATTATGTATATCAAGTGGCAGCTTTTGTTTATGGCCAGCCACTTCAGGACCATCTGCAATCTGCAATCTCCATTGTAACTTAATAAACCACTAAAAGGAGATAGGAATGGGCTGAAAAGGAGATATCCTGCTGACCTGAGCGGACGAACGAAAGTAAAATACAGTGTCTTTTTTCAATGCCGACAACGAAATCAGAAACAATTTCTTTGGGGCTCAGGATCCGATCAATTCAAGGCCCAAGCGCTTGAGTTTTTTATTTTTTAATAAATACTTAAGCGTAAACCGGATATTTCAATATCCTGGCCACTGGCGCTAACCCCGACATACACACGCATATATCCTTCGTATATAGAGGAGTGTGCAGACAGGGTAAGAATGGAAAATGCTCTGGCGTATTTGCATAAGAAAAACTAAGTTGAACCAAAATCAATGATTGTACACTAGAAGCTAGCAGCGCCACGCCCCCGAATCTTCCCCTCAGCCAGAGACGGAGTCCTGCCCTGAAACAGAGGACCCTGGAACAAGGACGGGGAGGAGGTGCTGGCCGCTTTCATATTATTACTTTATGGTTGCCTCCAGTTATGCATACTATAACCATAAATATGCTCCAATGGATCCAAAGTCAGCCAGCAACGAAATCGGAGCGGAGCCGGGCGGAAAACAACAACAACAATAACAGCAACAATAGCAGGAGCAGGAGGGATAATATTTTGTGTTTGTATTAATGCAGCCCGCATACATATTTATACTATAACTCAGAACAATAAATAGTAAAAGCTGGATTATGATTAAATCGATTACATGGGGAGCTAACGCTGGCCAAACATTCGTTATGCTCCTAAGGACGCAAGTCCTGCATTACGCCCAAAGATATACGCCACGCCCACAGGCAGCGAAACAGTCCAAAAAAAAGTTGAGAAAAAATCGGGGAAATATGTGGGTAAAACGCAATCGAAATAAAGAAGTAAACAAGAAACCCATAAAAATGAGTCTATGACGGGATACATATTCATAAATGCAAACAAATTTGCTGGGTCCCAGGCAGGACATGAGTGTGTGTGTGGGTGTAACAGCCGCACACAGATACAAAATAAATACGCAGCACTCGGTTTTCATAACTGAATTGCATGCCCGATTGAATGACGAATGGAAATTGAATGAATCCCCCAGCCAAATGCAATTGAAGATGGAATGGAAATGGACACGGACATGGTAGAAACATCCTCATCCTCATCAGCATCCACAGTCCACAAAACCCACTGCCCTGCCAACGCACCCTTGGTGACCGTTTTTAAAGCTGAAATATTAACTTTATCCCCCACTCAACGTTTATGCGCCGCAGCTATAAATGTGATTTTAAATCCGCCACAGAGTGAAACCCCGAAGAGCTGCTCAAAGGGTCCCATTATCGAATATTCCCCTCAAACGCCCTTAATGGGCGAGGGTAAAAAAATAATCTGCAAAGGTAAAGCTCAACTCTGGATTGGCATTTTAAATTAATCGCCTCCATATCATTATGCTGCTGCTGTATATTTTTGCTTCGCGAAATGAGGTAGATAACCATCTTAATTTGAAAGGCAAATCGCTGTGCTAATTGAAAATAACCATTCATTAAAGCTATAAACTATTTACGACTTTAGTTTTAATTTTTAAATTGCTTAATAAGACTAGTTGAGATAAGTAATCCATGCGAGTAATCCAAGCTGCTCTGCTAGAATATTTAAATAAAGAAATCTATTTCATTGCCAAGTCCCACTAATTCTATCTAAATAAAGACAACCTCCAGAGTTGGCCTCTAGGGCTCCCCTAATCACTCCCCAAGTTCTTCGCGGAGTACTCACAGATGCAAACCTGCCCGAAAAGCCAAGAACTGAGGACGTGATGGGGAACTGGTCAGGTGTTAATTGGAGCGAAGCGATTCAAGAGCAGCTAAGTTCAATGTTAAGGCACTTAACAGTTGTTAATTGCGGACACTCCCCACCGCATTTCCCTCGGTGTAGCAATTGGTTAGTGGGTTGCTTAGCCACTCCAGTGGGCCATTAATGGTATCTCGGACCAGAAATTTACCAATTAAAAGTCATGATCAACTGAGGCGACGACCATCGCCAACTAGTTAATCATTACCAGCATCCCAATCGTAATTGTGGCCATCATCATCAGCATCATCATCATCATCATCAATGTTGACGTTGTCGTTTCGGTTGGTAACTTTTCGCACTTGGCCAAACTTCCGCTGAAGGCGAACCGAAACTTTCATTGAACAAGAGAGACTTCGGAATCGACGACTCGAGGCGAGTTGAAAAACTTCAATTAGCATTAATCTTGTTGACAAAATTTGTTTGTGCAAATCAACAGAACAACATGGCCAGCAACACTAAATGGCCAGAGATTTAAATGCGAAAACAGTTTGCCAGATTGCCAGTCGGCCAGATTGTCAGCTTGTTGGAGAGTATGCACACATATATATATTTTTAGAATGTTGCCATTAAAGCCTTGCTTAGATTTTTGTCTCACTAAATTAAGAGGTCTCCCCCTTTCACCCATCAAAGCCCCTGTCCATTCGACCGCCTTGTGGTAGCACTCACTCTGTGGCTCCCTCCGGTCTCCTCGGGTTTATCATTTTTGCTCTTTGCGGTCTTCATGCACTCTTTGATTTTATGTTTTTCCATCATGTCCGCAATATCGTACGTCTGCATACATCGGTATCAATACCATACCCTAGGAAAAAGTCTGCTTGGGATTGTCCAAAGATACACATCAGGTAGAGCATTAACTCCAAGTTCTGGTAGTAAAATCATAGCAATTAAGATTATCTTCGAGTGGCTCTATTTGAAATTTTAATTAGGCTCACAGTTAATTGCTACAAAGTTCTGTTAAATCAAATAAAAACATAACAATTCAGTAATTTCAATGTTTGCTTTCGCTTTTTAATGCGATTTTCATTGCAAAGTAATTTGTAATAAGCTCCCTTTTTTTGGGGAGTGCAGTAAGCTCTTTTAAAAGTGATCGCCTTTAATGATAAAAATAATAATAAAATAATATAAGCACATCATTAATTATGTTAACTGCCAGCAGTTAATACAGACATTGTGTGTCAGACGAAACCAAAAATCTGAAATCATTCTGACAACCCAAAATGCCAAACTGGTTTTACTTTTTACTTAAATAAATAGCAAGTTCAAAAGCCCAGCTAGAATAATAAACGTTAAATAAATCATTTTCTCAGGTGTGAATTGCTTTTTAAATAAAAGCTATTGTACTTGAAGTTTGCTATGCATTAATTTTGTTATATCTAGTTACTGTTTAGGGTTATTGATTGAGGGTATTGCCGATGTCGAGTCTCCTGGAAAAGGCTACCGTTTTCCCGTTATGATTTTTATATTATTTTATTGCAGTTCCCTTTTTTTGTGGCTGCTCCTGCTGACGAACCAAAGGACCCGGGGCACTTTGCATACCGATATGACCATGTTATCCGCTCTGACCATGGCTTTAGCGCTCTGGCTTCGGCTTTGACTCTGGCTCTGGGGCTTCCGTTTCCCGGGTAACTGGTAACTGGGCTAGCCAGCCAACTGGTCCAAGTTGCTTTGGCCGTGGCCCTGGCGTTGGTTCTTGGCCAACTATGACTTGGGGCGGCACTCATGAAGCGGCTTAATCGCTGGCACACATCAATTACGATGCAGTTGTGCGAGTTGAAAGGTTGCAGGCAAATCTATCAAGCATTCGCAGGGCTATACTTAATAAATCGGAAATTTCTAGAATCATCTTACAGCTCAATTACAGCTGCCTGGGTCGTAAATAATGAATTATCCCAGTATTAATTGCAGACAGGCGTCGCGACGCCCAATTATTCACTACTGGTGGGCGGGCTACTGCTTTCCAAACCCATTTCCATTTTTATGCACATTTTTTGTGTGTTTTCGATACGTTTAAATTCGGCCAGAAGGTCGCTACGCTGTCACGTAGGGTGTCGAAAAAACAGCCGGGAGATTTCGAAACTGGGACTGGGTCGCAATTGGTAACCGCCGCACAGGAACAAAGCCCGCGCACACGTCTCATTTCGATGCGTCTTTGGGTGCGTAATGCATAACAATACGACTTGAATCCGAATAAAGTGAGTTCGAGTTCGCTTTGGTTTGGATTGGCTTGGAATCGAACGGATTCCCAGATCGGTGGATCGACGGGCACGTATGCGGAACCCGTTAGCCCCCCCGATCGCAGGGCGCAATAATTTCACTGGTTCCCCTTCCGTACAAATCAGTTGCCCTGAGAATCCGGCTAAGGGGGCTCAAGTCTCAGGTCTCCGGTCTCTACGGTCCCCATCCAGCACCACACCTACCTCGTACTGCCCGTAAATGCAAACAACTCTTATTTTCACATCTATCTGCTAGATACCACGTACGAGGGCTCAGCGTACGTGCGATTTGATATTTTAAGCAAATATTTAAAACAAATTACCACAGCACAAAAGACGCACACGCAAATGTGTGTGAGAGCAGTCAAGGAGCCGCCGGTTTACAGTGGCTTCGAATCTCATAAAATTGGTAAGAGATATAAATTTGATAAGTGGCAAAGTCCCTTTTCATGTACAGAGAAATTTCTCAAAGTTAAATCTTTAAGTTAATATAAATATTATATATTTTAAAAATGTTTAGATCATATTTTTTATAACAATTAGTTAACCACTGTTTCAAGTACAAATGGGAAGTTGGTAGCGCTTGTTGCCTTTTAGTTAGTACAATATCTGAGCCCCTTTTTTGCCCCTTGCACCTGCCTCTACCGCTTGCCGCTTTATTTTGTTCCCTTCGGTTGGCCAGTTAGTTTGTTTTGGCCAAAATGCGCACACAAAAGCGCTAAGCTTTGGCTTAGAAATGGGGAAGCAATACAAAAGTGAGACGGCGGTCAATGTGCGTACATATCGGGGGCTGTTTTTGGAATATCGAGGGGCATGTGGCGGGGTGCAGAGACTGAGTTGTGCAAACAGACCGAAAATTCCCCCAAAACGAAACAAGTAAGTAAAGTGCTTCACGTATGTACTGGCCACGTTGTATCCATGCATCTGAGAGATACAAATAGCGAATGCCCGGGAGGCGAAGTCAAGACTCCAAACTGCAACTGGAACTGCGTATGTGGAATGGTCTCCGACTGGGACTGGGACACGGGACCACTAGGACGGGAACGGGATTTGGCCAGTTTATCAACGTCGGGTAGCCCAACCCGCGTTCCCCCGCCGGAGGAGAGTATGATTGTCAGATTGGCAACAAATTCGTATGGTTGCCGCTGCTGCTGAAATTATGTCAAACCTGTTTGATTGAAACACTGAAAATTGTCTGCAAATTGTTTTTTACAGCATTGCCCACCACTGTGTGGTGCAATCGCCAGGGGGCGGGAGGCAATGTGGGGGCTATACAACGTAACCAATACGCGGCGATTGCTCTAATGCTGGCTCATTACAAATGCACAACGTCAACATTAACGGCAACAACAAAGGATGTCGGCTTTTCTACGATTTTCGAATTATTTTTGACATAATACAAAAATGTGGGGCTTTTGCTACGGGAAATGCGGTTTGATTCGATCACAAAATTTATAGGAAGTGCATGGCGATGGCAATGTATTCGATTTCTGTAATTGGATGTGCATTTCATCATTACGAAATGGAAAGCTCAAAAGAGCAATTATGCTTGTCCGCTGTCCCATATAGTTAGCACATGCTGCATTAAAGGCTTGTCAATTCTCATTATCAAACATGAAATTTGAAACTGAAGAATGGTATATTAGAGGAAGAAAAATCCTAGACACACTTTTGTTTAATACGCTGCAAATTCCTACAAAATACTGACCAACTAGTCCCCTGTAAATTTAAATAATGTGGTGAAGCATTCAGTGCGAATGAGCTTGAGTAATAATCCGGAAAACTGTAACATTTTTCCTTGATTTAGCAACCGAACAATTGATAAATCAAATCTTATAATATACTAATATCAAAAATAACTTGTTTTGTGCTCAGTAGACTTCCCAAAATATAATTTTAAGTACAATGCGTTTCAAGACTTAGTATCACATTTATGCACAATGAACTTAATTGCAGTGAGGTCTATTGAATAGTCCGGAAGAGGATTTTATGTAAGAATAAATGGTTTCCACTCTTCTGAAATATCAGATCAAGTGCAACGTCTAGTGCAACAGTTGCACATTCAAAGAAATTCCGTATTTATTTATTTACAATCCGGTTTAAAAATGCTCCATCAAAGAAGAGATTTGGTTGCAGCTTTATCTCTGCTCTTCGCTGCTGTGTGTGCCTGCTCTTGTTCAGTGGCCAAAAACAGACTGAATGGGAAATAAATGTACATATGTATATATAGTATATATATATTAAATGTATGCAAACTGCATAAATGCTTCCTGAATCGAATTTAATTGTATCTGGTGTCTGCATGCCGCACTCGTATCCGTATCTGCATCTGTATCTGTGCCAGTAACTGTGGCAGCCACAGTACACCGTATCGTAGCTGCATGCCATATGTATCTGTATCTGTAACTGTATCTGAGCGATGTTGTCTATCCATTTGGATGGATGTGCATGTGGATGTGGATGTGGATGCACCCCCTCCGCTGCAACGTTGCGGCTTTCGGGTTTAATTGGCTGCGGGAATATTCCATGTGATTACTTAATGAGCCCCAACTTATGTTTACTACGCGAAACATCGGTTGGCTTCGGTCGCTTCGGTTCGCTGCTGAGCTGCACAAAAGTTAAAAGGTTAACACAGAAGCGGAAAAATGAAATAACACAAAACGATGGCAGAACAACTGTCTCCTTCCCCGCCCCCACAAACACGTAGTTTATTATTCAATTATGCATTCATTAAGGTACATAATTAATAATTTAATTAAAGGTAGCACAGCGTAGTGCATCAATTTGTGGCAATGTTTCCTTTATTACTCATTTTCACGCACTCTGACTACGCGCCGTGCCATGACTCACTGACGCAGAGTGGGGGCGTACCAGTATCAGTTTCAGTGGGTTAAGGCATTGGCATGGGTTAAGGGTTCCGCTCGATCGCCGCTCGAGGAAGTTGGCAGCAATCCGAGCCACTGGCTGCGGCATGCGTGATTTCCGATTGAAATCGAACGGCAAATCTCACAGCTTATTGCCTGCCAAATGATGCAAATCATTGTTCCAATATCTGTGGATGCAAAGATGACTGGCCAAAAAGTCTTGCGAAAATATTCCACTCGAGAAATCAAGTGTCTCCCCCTCAAGACTGCAGTAATTCAATTAGTATCGATACATTCATCGTATGCCGTCAGCGAATCATTTTACGCTGGTTTAACTTTAGTTTACAGATTGTTCTGTGATGTAAAAGGAAGTCAATCAATGTGCTTGCGTTGGCCCAAGACAATTTAAGGCCTTGCCATTAGATATTTCCGCCTTAATTCGTAATTCACTGGTTAAATTATACAAACATGAACAGTCAATAAATCTCTAGAGTTGAGTTATGAAACGTCTGAGTGCATTCTTTGAAGTTCAAACATGATTCCATGTCTTCAAAAATATACTTCACCGCCTCCCGTCTGCTCCTGCTCGCACCCTGAGACAGTCTGCATCCTGAGAGCTTCTTAAGCAAAGGTCAAGAGGTGCTTGCGAAAGGCACCTGGGTAAAGGCCAGCAAATGCCATCGGGTCTAAGCCACCTCAGGTCGACGGCGTCTTCATCTTGTCCGGGCCAAACTCTAATTTATGTCTTTATGGCGCATTACATTCAAGACAATTCACTTGCTTTATAACCTGTTAGAGTAAGTCTTTTACGGCCACATCAACGACAGGGCCAGGCGTTAGCGTTGGCGTTGGCGCGGGGGCACTTGGCCGGAGATCAAAGCCAGGCCATGGTAATGACCCAGTTGGATGCGCTGGTAAACCTTTTAGCCAGGTCGGCGATGATTTCATAGCGACATACATAATTAAAAGGCCGTTACAGGATGTGCACGGTCGGGGTTTATGCTCAAACGGCCATGCAAAAGTTATGGTACCAGCCTTAATTGGGCCAAAACGTTGCCAGACATTTGTATGTATGTTCCAAAAAAAACATTGGCCATTTTACGTGCAGAGTTTTGGGCCACGTTCATGTTCAATGTCAGCGCCATTGAGTGGAGTTAACCTTTCAATCGTCAATGGCCAATGGCCAACAGAAGATTCTGAGAGAACCAGAAAGCCTTGCCGAAAACCAAGCCCACTCTACTACACTCAGGAAAAAGTATTTGTATATTGAAAAAAAAATTTAATTTAATTCAATTAATACTAATACTTAGAGTTGCAAAAGAAAGCTCCTTCTGGGCATTTGTCGAACTCTTCGGTTTAAGGAAATTTCAAAGTCATTTTTCGTCAATTAAAAACCAGTATTAAGTCCTTATAATGAGTAGAATTTCTCTGCGTGTATGTGGCTCGGTCCAAGCTCAAGCTCGGAGGCGCGCTGGCTGTCAAGGCGGTCAGGTGCATTTATTGCAATTAAACACTTGTTGCTGCCAAAGCCGAAGCTGCCACCGCAAAAACAACGCCACATCTAACAAGAAGCGAGGCAAGATTAATACGTGTATTACGGCCGGGCCACGATTCGACAATTCAGCAATTCCACAAGTAGCTATAGCTTCAGCTATAGCTCTATGCCAAACATATATATGTATATACGATTTGCTTAGAATGCGACAACCGCCGGGCCCCAAATAAAAGCCAAAGTGCCGACCTTGTCAGTGGCTACTACGACCACTATTGCGAGCTATTGCGAACTATTGCTGCCGCTGAATCTTGAGTGGTTTTCCTTGTGTTTGATTTTTCAATTTTTGCAGCACAAAGCGAGCACTCGAACGCATTCACACACTCACACACATTCGGAGAACTAATTTGTTAAATGAAATCCACCTGGAAAACGGAGCGAGATAAAGCGAGCGAGTCTAATGAAATCGGGCGGCCTTAAATGATTTCAATATCGCATTAAATCTGCTCATCAATGGTTCATCTATTGTTAATTCATATCAACTGCCTGCCATTCTGAGTGGTTCACTCAAAACCGTTGGAATTTTAAAATTACATGCATAACACAGCGTTCGGTGAATAATTAATAAGTGTAATGGGAAAGCCATCAGCATAGCTACGGTCTTTGCTAAATATAATTACACAAATTAAACGAATATGTAGAATTTAATATGTGGCCATATGGATAGGTTCTCGGAGTTTTGACGTTTTTAATTTAAAAGCAAAAAATACCCCTTAATTAAAATGATTTCTAATGAACTATCATTAAACAAGCTATTAAAGCAGGTTGTGTATTTGTATTGGTTTTAACTATTTAAAGGTTTCTTTTAAAGACTTTAAATATTTTCCTAAATTCTGACAACATTCTTAGAATTCCCTTAGTTAAATTGTAATTATTGGGGAAATGTGATATTCACTATGAAAACTTCAATCGACTTGGCTTGGCTACTAAACAATTAAAATGAAGATGTTCCCAATCGGTTTCATGGTCAGGCTGCTGCTCCTCTGATGCTGCCACCGATGTTGCTGAGTTATTTATGCATATTTTACAAGCTTGGCAAATGCTACACGAAGAACGGCGGCTCTGGGCACTTTGAATGCTTTGCCTCTGTTGGCTGCTAATTCGCAGCAGAAGCAATATTCGCACATTTATCGATTACAAATCAATTTCGTGCAATTGCACATCTCACGTAACATTGGCAGCCCCTCTTGGCCAGGCTTTGGCTGTGGCTCTGGCTCTTGGCCTGGCTTAACTTGCACTGTGCACTGGAGAATAATGAGACTGAGTTTTGGGAAATTTTATATAAAATTTTTAAAGCTCTTTTAAGATAATTAAAGGTTCTATTTTTATTAGACAAAATAGATATTTTATCTTAAGAAAGAAAAAAACTTGAAACTATGAATTATGTTTTTAAACATATAGCTTTGTTTATAGCCACTTTAATATATATTCTCCGAATTTCTGGGAGACTTTTGTTTCAAGTGTGGGCTGTGTGACTCTGGCTTCGACTCGTGTGCAATGCATCGCTGCCGGATTACCCCCCGATTAATGCTGCTTGCATACAAATTGGCGCATTTACTACGTTCGCCTTCACCTGGCCCGGGTTGGGGAGCGAGGAACTGGAGGAGCTGGGGGTCCTGAGGAGCCCAGCTCAGCTGAGACATCCACAAGATACGAACACGCGTGCCTGCACTCGTTAGCAGAGTCTGGGAGCATTTGCTTTCCTTTGGCATTCGCAAGGCAACTCGAAAATTGCATAAACAACACGCGAAATGAAAACAGCGGGACGAGTGGGGTGGGGTAGGTGGGGTAGGTGGGGGGGAGGGTGTGCAAAATATAAATTACACCGCGATAGATGCATGCAAATTTAATTTTTAATGTTCGCATGCAAATCGCTGACATTGTCGAACGCTTTAAGTTCTCCCTCAACCCAACTGGACCGAACTGACGTGCGGCTCTTCTTCCGGCAAATCCTAATCAGTATGACTGGCCCAGTGCCAGTCACACTCGCAATCCCGGCTATCCTGGCAACGAACAAAATAAGAGGAAAAAAAGCGAAGCGAGGTGACAACATAAGCAGACTTTTCGCGGGATTTGTCAAATATTTGCGCTACGCTGTGCTCATCCAAAAAAGAATAAAAAAAATGAGTTGGGGCACGGAAATCCAAAAAACTGCAGTGTGGAATCCCCAAAACTCAAACCGAAAACCCAGAGCCAGAGCCAGAGACAGAGCCAGAGCCAATCCCTGGGCTAACCCCCTCACTTTTTGTGTGCGCTTTCACGCCTCTCGCAAGGCGGCGGGCAAACTTTTATTATTATTTCATTTTTCGCCCCGCCTCGCAAGTTCAAAAAGTTTAATGCTATTTGACTTTGATTCAATGTTTGCATTGTGCCCGGGCACATCATCGATTATTTTCCACTTGATGCCCCTCGCAAAGTCCACCCACAGCCCGTGGATGTCAGCCGTCCTCCTCCTTCTCCTGGGCCTCCTGCTGCCACTGATCCCAGTTGTTTGTGGTGGACAAATGAAATATGTTTGGCCGGCACCGCCAAATCAAAGCCCTGACTCTGCCGACAATGCCCGGGTAC
Source organism: Drosophila ogumai (assembly GCA_018904815.1). Taxonomy (NCBI): domain Eukaryota; kingdom Metazoa; phylum Arthropoda; class Insecta; order Diptera; family Drosophilidae; genus Drosophila; species Drosophila ogumai. Next base: position 47,451 of record JAEIIJ010000733.1, read on the forward strand.
GAGTATTTTGATAAATTGCGAATTAATTGAATTGCTATGACACGAAACTTAGCGCTCTTTTTTCGTGCTATAATTAAAGAGTTGTCAGCCAGCCGTCTGACGCGTCGCCGAATGATTACTGCGCTTTTTCGTGCACACAAATTTAGAGACTTTAATTACTGTTGGTCGGTGTGAGTTGTGTTTCTTGTTTTCAGATCATTTAAATGTTGACAGATGCCAAGAATTTGCAGTATTTATTAGGGATACACGTGGATACGTCAATCAACATCATTACAACTCAGTTACAGGTCTATAAAAAAAATCAGCATTAAAAATTACTATTTCAGGAAATTTTTATTTGTTTATTAAATTTCACTGATTATAAAGAGATTTGAATAATGAAATTAAACTCATAGTCAGCAAATGCATAATACAGCTTTAATAGTTTTTATCTATTAAATTTAATACATGTTAACTGAGGCCCATCATGTTTGCTATTCAATCATTTATTTCTACAAAGCATTCATTTGCTATTCACTTTTTACAAATCAGCATTTAACACACATAAATCATAAAATAGTCAATGCCAAATGAAAAACAACTTTTTACTGACTAGAACTTTGGAAATTAAACTAAACAAACTATTTAAAGAACTATAAAATTACACTTTGATTATTTAATTAAAAACGTGAAATGAAAACCACAAAGAACTTGTCAAAGGAAAATAGCATCCCCCTGAATAGTAGGTGTTCCCGAAAATATACCCTACGAGTTCTATGGACTTTGTATCGTTATATTAGTCCTGGAGTTAATCCACATATATTAATAATATTAATTATAACCTTTAAAATCTACCAAAATGATCTAAAAACCCAAATAAATAAGCCACAACCACAAAGTATTTGAGATTCCCCAAAAAAAATGGTTTATTACTGACTTGCTAACTGCTATTTTAAATAATGCCTGGAATTAGCTTGAGTAAGAAGTGTTTTTCCCCATCGAATTTGGGTTTGGCCAAACTTGTAACTCGTTTGGAATGCACGAAAAAATAAATAACCGAAACCATGGGGGTAATATAATAATCCACCTGGCTATTATCGATTCTTTGCAGGCATAACTCCAGTTGCAATGGGTAAAACAATGAATTATTTCCCAATTGCGCTGTGTTTGTGTATAAAATTTGGTAAATTCAATGAAATTTCACACATTTTTCTGTGCACGCCCGGGCCCCTCTCCCGGAATTGCGGAGCGAATCCAACTCGTTTGGGGGTATTTTTTTAGAAAGCCACTACCACGTTGCCGCACATACTACAATAATGGCATTTGTCATACGAGAAGTAGTAGAGCAGATTGGCCATAATCCCATGTAATTCAAGACTCACCGCTTTAGCTGGCTGCACTGATCCCACGCCCACAGATTGGAGTGGATTTCGACAAATGGATGGCAAATTGCAGGCCGCACGAATCTTAGCAAGCGTTGCAGGGATATCAGAGTATCTGCCAATTTTGTGTACTATCTTTTTTATTCCTTTTTTTTATAGTCTTTACACTTTCGAAATATGTTTTCAAATGCTTTTACGCGGTTTATGCCGCACGCAATCTTGCACAAGAGAGTATCCAAAATCGAGGCAGGCAATGCCAAAAACACACAATGAGCGGCAACAGGTTGAGTCCGCGGTCCGATCGATACGAAAACCAAAATCCGATTGGAGTCCCGAATGGAGTTTCAAAAGTGATTTTCGAGGCGAGACGAGACAAGACAAGCGTTACGCGTTCCAGAACCGCGCTGCCAGGCAGACGAAAGCAGACTCAGCTCGACTGCGGCTTGCAAAAACCACAACACCTGACGGCGGCTCAGTGGTTCGGCGGCTCAGCGGTTCGCCGACTGCGACCGCGACTGCAACGTCGACGTCAACGTAGACGGCGGCATTTGGTGGGCGGTAAGTCGAGCTCGGCGGCAGCGCCTAAAAACAGTCAAATTGAGTGGCGCAGTTTGGATCGCGGATTGAAGTATGTAACTAACTAACACCAGCGGACTGGAAATGGGAATGTTATGGTCCAATTTTATGAAACCTCGTAAATCCTAGGCTATTAAGCGGAGAGAAGTAAACAAGTAATTCATTTGAGAGCTAGTCACTCATGTAGGAAATAATATTGTGATCCGATCGTAAAGAATTTGGATAGAGAGGTATTTACAATTGAATTAAATATAAATTTGGGTTTGTCTTTGAGTACGACTTAACCTAATGCTCTAATTACTTCTGGCTTACACAATATTTGAAAATAATGCTGGATAATAATGTAGTTACATCTTCAGAAGAAGTAATAAATAGCAAAAATCTATAACGAAAACACAGATCATTTTAGTCATATTTTCAAAATAAATAAATAAATAAGTGAAACTCTGCTTGCTATATTACGCATACGTCATGTATGCAAATTTTCCACCATTTCCTAAACAATTTTAAGTTATTTTCCACACTATAGCTCATAAACATTAAACCGTGTAAGATTTAGTACAGAGGTCCATGTCAGAACACGGACCTCTGGGTGACTCATGCCCGAGTGCAGTCAGCACATCCGCTCAATCGCAGTCGCAGTCTGTATATACCAATTCCAATCCCGATCCGAAATCCCAGCCCACTACTTGGTATGCCTGCTCCGTTCGCCCGGAGACGTCGTTCGACGTAGTTCGCTCATAAATTTTGCATTGCTGTGTGATTTTCCTTTTTAGACGCGACAAGATTTCACTGATTTTGCTGCGTTTAATATGTATATTCTCCACTGGAGTGCTGTGCTCCCCCCTTCAGTTCTGGACGTACTTTTTTTTTTTTTAGCTGTTTTGGGGTAATCGCAGGTCCGCCATCAATCACGTAATTCCCAGCATGTTCCGTCGCCGATCCATCTGTATCTCGAGTCCAGTATCTTCTCACAGCGAAACAAAGCCAGCTCAAATATCTCTCGCATAACTGCTACCCGAAACAAAAGGCCGCCCATTAATGACAAATGCCAAATAAGAAAAAATAAGAGAAAAAAAAAACAAAAACAAAATAATAAAGCAATATTGGCGAGCCGTCATTGCATATTAATGGTGCCCTCATCAAAAGGCACTCGAGTGCACACTTCTGCGATATGATCCGATCTTGTTCGGGCCTGTGTTCAAACACTTGACAATGACATGATTCGCTGTGATCTTTAATTACTTTATTTTCTGGCCATAATGGCACAGACAATCTGACGCCTTAATAAATTCATAATGGCCATGCCTTTGTAGTTTTTGTTGTGAAATGAAGCTTCTGTCAAACTGTTTGCTTTTACTTGGCTGACTTAACAATTATACAACACTTATTAAGGGCTGGCGATTAACAAATAGGGTTTGAGTTACTTTGTTAATCAAATAGTTGAAATTCCCAAGTGCTGGACCAGGGTTCAAAGGGGTTAATGTATTTTTAATACATTTTTATTTGTTCTATTATCGAGGAAGGAGGAAGCAGATGCTTTCAGCCGGCTTTTGGCATCAGCTATCCCCCCTAATGACTAGTACTGGCTTCCGAATTTTGCATAATGCTTAGAGTATAAAGAGATGAAAAGGTCAATGCAAATTCCCAGACTGGAGAGCAGCCGAAAAACTTGAATATTGAATTATAATTGGTTCGGCCAAAGCACGAACTTTTAGTTTCGATTCAAAATTCTAGTTGCTTGTCAATTTGAATTCCTGCTGTTATTAGTCTACCTGAAGACTGGCTAAAATTGTTTGTGGCTCCTATATGCATATATGTTTTAGCATAAGAGATTTATAGATCGTCAAACGGGCTTGATTACCCACATGCCGGTGCAAGTCGGGAACTTATCGCCATAATCAGGTGGATTGGCCACTTTGTGGCAGCGACAAATTAAACTGCAATAAAGCAAACGGGATTTTGAGAACCCTATAAAGTGAGCGATAAAAAAAAAGAAACTAAGGCGTAACTTGACCTTGTCGCCGCACAAAGAATCCAAGTGCGATTTTGGCTCTAAATCCGGCAACGGAATCTGAAAACAATCTAAATGGTTGCACCCCCGAAAACTGGCCAGCGCCAGCGACAGCACCAGCACCATCACCATGATAATGGCCTAAGCAAATCGGCAAGTCATTCAGGTTTTTGCCATGCGATATTCTCGCAAATCAGCAAGCAAATAGCGCCAAACAAACAGAGACCGAAATCAAAGTCAAAGTCTAGGAGCTGCAAATCCGAAAGGTAATTGCCAGGGCTAATTCGGATTACGGAATCGCGTACTCGAGAAGTTGAGAACTCGAGAAGTCGAGGAGCCCAGAATCGACTCGTCACTGCATAATTATTCGGGGGGAGGCCTCTCAATGATGAGAGGGCTAGTGTCGGGTAATTTGCCGCTTCTGCCGTGATTTACTATTGACTCTGGTGTCGGGCTCCTTGATTTATTTTATGACTCAACGCAACGCATCGCACGGTAGCATACAAGTACATATAAACCCCCGCCCGACCATCCCCATGGAGCGGTGGAAATACCCACTCCGGTGCCTGGAATACCCTTGGGGAGCACTTATTTTGATAAATGGCGAACTATTTTGATTGAATCTTAAAGAGATACTTACAAAAAATACAATTATAGTATATTAAATCATTATTATAGCTTAAATCTGTAATAATAAGTATTAAAGCTATACCGGTATACTACTTAGATTTGATTAATTATTTGTTTTAAGAATAATTTAATGCCTGTATTCTGTGAAGACAAACAATAATTTACAGAATAAAGATTTAAATATTTGGTTTTATTTAACATTGCTACGCTTGTCACAGAAAAAATTAATTTAGAAATGTTTTGATTACTTTCATAATTAAGTTTATATATCTACTTAATTGAAACTTTGTTAGTTATATCAATTCCTATTTTATGTTTAGTACTTTAAGCTACTATTCCTATCTTATGTAGAGTACCTTTAGCTACAAACACAGACTGCAATTCCTTGTATTTTGCTCAGTTTAGATCCTTTCTAAAAAGTCCCTCTAACATGTTATCATCGTAAATAGCCCCCAGATCGTTCTTTTATAAAAATCGGGCAGTATTTCATTAACCATATGATAGAGAACAGAGATGTAGATCCCTTTTCCCTGTAACGTTCTCCATACCTTTCCACATAGATTACTCATAGATTTTATTTGTATATATAATTGCTTTGACAGCTCTATATATTTTTCTTTGGGATTTCACAACTTTGCGAAAAATAAACTAAACCCTGTCCAAAGGGTATAAAAATATCAGTCACGGTAGAACGCAAAATTACCAACACATTGGCTGCAGCACACATGGACATGGTTGAACGAAATCCATTGAAATTCAGAGCGGGTTCAAAGACGGTCGGCCACGGCAACAAATCGTGCAAACAACAACCCGCCGAATTGCATAGAGCAACATCTTCATGGCGGCAGGGTGGAAAAGTGGACAGGAGGAGCACCAGCTGGGAGCTGGAAGAGCGATAAAGTCACAGCCCAGAGCCAGGCGATTCAGCTAAATGCATTCGAGTGCTTTATTGATTGGGTTTCGTGTGCGCGGTGAGCACAAAAAGTAGGAAAATCTATTAATTTAACTCGGGAATAAGCAAATGCATCTCAAGTGGCCCAGACGCAGATCGGGAATTGCGACGCGGGGTGGAGCTGGGCAGACCAAGTGGCTGACGTCGACACGGACATGACTGGGGGCCCGTTGACAGGTGTTGACTGGCCAGTCGTCAGGCCATTAATGAATACGGCTACGAATTCACAAACAATAGTCAAGCTTTTCGACTAGTAGATACCTCCGGTCACTCATGTCTTCGTGCACTGTTTAGAAATAATTCAATTTTAAATGGAAATTGTAGACAATACTGACGTCAATAGGTTAGCATGGCCGGACGAGATGCCAGAGATAATGGTTAGTTATTTATAGGTTTACTACTCAGCGAAATAGTATACATTTAAGGCGTAAAGAGCGGTGGTATTAAGCAAATAAGCTGAGCGTAAACAACTCGATGTTAACATCTAAATAGTAGTTTCGTATGAGGTATACGTATCTTTGTTGACAAAATAAGAATCGCGAATTAAGGCGAAAAGATACTCGAAATCTAGCATCTATAAATAAATATTTATCACGAGATCTATTTAAAGTTTTAAAGAAATTATTTCTATATTTTCTGTATCGTTCCATAGAATATACCTCACGACTAACGAGCACCAGTACTTGGAAACACCACGCGATCAATCTATTTGATGTTCGAATTGAGGGAAGCGAACTGAGAATTTTTCCATAACAAACCCCCAAGCTACGCGTGTACTTGACTTCCGACTTTGACTTCAAAGTTGAGTGTTACTCGATAGTATGTTTACCGAATCTAATAATGTTTGACTTTCATCAATTGGCAATCCAGTGGCAAAAACGCATCCAAGCAATTAGCAAAGGCTAAGGCTATAGCCGTAGAACCCGGACCCGTCGTAGGTCTTTAAGGGAATACACGGAAATGGTGGGCCCTTGTGAAGGCCAAGGTGCAGGCCAGGCAGTACCAGCTGTGTGTTAAAGTTAACGCACTGTGACCAAATTGCAGAGGCTCTTAAATAATAATTACTCGCTGGCCGCCCCAAAAGGTCGGCGCCAAATACTCAGCCAAGGTAATTATAGTGATGAAACGCCATTGTCTGGGACTGGCTGTATGAATAGATAATAAAGTGGAGGGTTTATAGGTCTGGTGCAGTTAGTGGCATTTTCCAAAGTCAAAATAAAAGCGCATTTAAATTTATTACAGGGAATATAATCACTGTAAAGTGCTAAAAATGCTATCTGGGAGGGGCATCGTTCGGGTCATTTCACCGCCTGATTAACCGCTAATGTCTATATAGATAAACAATTATGTCATAATTATTTGGGGGGAACACGGGAACCTAATTTGATGTCCAAAATAAGCGGATTTCACACAAATTTTCTCACTTTTCCATTAGCAGCCATGGGGAGAGTATTGTTCATTTGCCTGCTGGCTTTATTTTTAAAGCATTATCACAGTGTAACATAAATAATTTATTGGTCTTTCCATAAAGTCACTATTATTCTAATCTTCAGGGAGCCGTGATCTTCAAGATGACGAATGCGGTGTGCGAGTCCTACAACAAATCCTGGGTGGAGTTTGGTCTTTGTCGCCTGCGAGCAGTGGGTCGCAATAAGGTCTGCTTCAATGTTAACGCCACCCTTCTGCATCCGGTGTACGACGTGGTTATAAAAGCCCAATTGATGAAGAAAGCTAATGGCTATAAGCCATGGCTCTATAGTGTAAACTTTGACGGCTGCCAGTTTTTTAGAAGGCGAAACAATGCCTTAATTCGCATCGTTTGGGAACTTTTCCGGGAGTACTCAACCCTCAACCACTCCTGTCCCTATGTGGTATGTTTAAGGCCTAACTGATCAGCTTTAGTTAACCCGCTTCTCATTTCCAGGGTCTGCAACAGGTAAAGGACTTTTATTTGAGATCTGAGAAGCTGCCTACCCCAATACCCACTGGGGATTATCTACTGATGATCGACTGGTTATTTAACAAGAAGCCCCAAGCTGCCACAAATGTTTACTTCACCTTTGTGGAGGATCTAAGGAACAGTAAATAAATTAACTAAATTAATATACTAAAGTTAATTTATAATTCAATTTGAAAAATATAGGAAACTATTCAGTTTGTTATAGTTCATAATATCTACATTCTGAGTTGATAATATTCTATTTGTTAAACCTTAGATTTTATCCATATATTTGTGATATACATATTTTCTTTCTACAATAACAACAAACGAAATCCCAATAATGAGTGGAATTCAATCACGCCTAAAAATGTTCAATTTCATCCTCAGTTTGAACGACAAAAACGTCTCTTATCTGAGGAATACAAATGCGATTATTAAATTTGTTTGCTTATTGTTTTTTGAGACCACCAGGAGGAGTTTCGTCGCCAGTGCAAATCGTAATCGATTTGAACCAAACAATTCAAAAATAATTACCAATTACGCTTATTTTAAATTCGAATTCCGTTTGCAATACAATAAACAAAAGCAGCCTTGTCTTTTTGAAGCCACAAAAATATATCAATTTTATCAATCACTAAAAAAAAGTAATTGCCTTTGCAACACCTACGGTTTTGTAGTATCCTTGATTTCTTAATAATAATATATTTTTTAAATTTGT